>JMFS01009141.1:0-24405 GCA_000699545.1 Podiceps cristatus | reverse complement strand
GTTGCAGAATGACAGTAGGAGCTGCAAAACTTCTGGGATGAGATACTGCACACACAAGCTCCATTTAATAACCGAGTGTGTAAGCGATGCCGTGGTCTGTGTCTGTGCGCTGTCGGCAGGGTCAAGCACAGATGTAGAGATCTATTACTATGTTTTTGCTGTAGTTGACTGAAGGTGATCACCAGAGATTAAAGATGAATTTAAATGGACCTGCAATCTATAGACATGTTAATAGCTAACATCTTCAACATCTCATTCTTGACTTTGTCTACAATATTTGATAATTAGTCCTTTTCACACATTTTAATATAGTTTTTTTGTTAAACAGAATGATTTTCTTTTCTTGTTTATTTTTTTCTTAGGTTGCTTGCCTTATCTCTTGTGGATTAATTCTTGTGGTGATCTATGCAATTGGACCTATGCTGTACTGGCTGCCTATGGTACGGTACTTAACTTTTTTAAAGATTATGTCAAAGATTTTCTAATGACTTAATTTCTTTCAGAGAAAGATAACATTACCTCTACAACAGCTCTATTTAATTTCAATGGAAGACAGGACAGTTAGGGCACAGCAAGTCCCAAAACCATAAAATACCGAGATGACAAGATAATACATATGGATTTTACACCTATATAATTGCATATATAGGCTATCACATAAGTATATAAAAAAGCATTTCTCTTCTACTTACTTTTTGTGTGTTGTTTATGATAAATAGACATCCAGATTGCTGTGGATTTGTAAATTGACAAAGTGTGGTAGCAATTAATAAAGATCCACAATTTTTCTCCAGGTTTAATTACAGAAAGATTATGAAGTGTTCTTATATCTCTGTCATGGAACATATCTTTTACACTAAGATTCTGTAAAGCTACATGGTGTGTTTTCAAGAAAGTTACATTTAGCTTCTGGTATTACAAATTAATAGTTAATTTTAACTGGAGGCATGTCAAAGACACAGAATACAGCTCCAAAATTATCCATAACTCTGCCATGTTTGTACATGAATTTTTAACTCAACTGTGTAGTAAATTTACTTTGTGCTATTGTTTACATAGTGTCACACGAAGGTTCTCACTTTTCAAACACAGATCCTTTTATAGCTTATTTTAACCGTGCAAAATAAGGACATTTGAAGAGGGATGCACAGTATGTCCTTTTTCTTACTCTACTGCTTTCCTCCCTTCATTTTTCATATGGACTATATGTAAATTTTGACTAGTTTCCTGTAGGTTTTTTTCCCAATATTAAAAAAAAAAAAAAACAAACCCCAAAATCTTTTCATATGTTACTTTCTTGATATTTTATTTCTTTTCTACAATGCTTTTTCAGCCCTCCCCACCTATGCACTGCAAGACTATAACTTTGTACTCCATCCTTTTTGGCTCCAGATGAATTCTTCATCCATCTCCTCCTCCTTTCTGATTTGGAGAACAATGAATTATTTTGTTTGCCTCAAAGTTAATGGACTTTTTGCTCTAAAGGCCTCCTCTAGGTGGTGAAGAAGAGGAATTAAAATTCTTCACTGTGTAGATGTTGAGTGCTGGTGTGCTTCTGAGACCCCCAGACTATGGCATAATGTATTTGGTCTGGCAACGCATGGAAAGTCTCTGGAAGTCCTAAAGTTCCTGTAATTTTTCTCACAATTAGGTGTCCTATAGATGGCTTTCAGGAAAAAAAAATGGTTTTTATGCTGTTATGTTTGTGTCATGAGGACACCTGTGCTAATTATATTATAATATTGACTCCTAAATTGAAGAAAGATCATTTGTTTTCATTATCAGTTATGGAAATGGCTTTTGTTTTTTATTTCTTTGCAGTGTGTGCTAGCAAGTATTATTGTTGTGGGTTTGAAGGGGATGCTAATGCAGTTCCGTGACTTAAAAAAATATTGGAATGTGGATAAAATAGACTGGGTAAGTGAAACTTGATATTATAATATTGACTCCTAAATTGAAGAAAGATCATTTGTTTTCATTATCAGTTATGGAAATGGCTTTTGTTTTTTATTTCTTTGCAGTGTGTGCTAGCAAGTATTATTGTTGTGGGTTTGAAGGGGATGCTAATGCAGTTCCGTGACTTAAAAAAATATTGGAATGTGGATAAAATAGACTGGGTAAGTGAAACTTGATCTAAGGTGGTTTTCCTGAGACCCTTTAACAAATATATACCAAACAAAGTTTAATAGTTCCGTGGCCCTAGAAGAGATAAGTGCAAGCCATTATTATTAGGGGTTCTATGTACTATCAGCTTATTTTCTGTCTCAGAATAACAGCATCTGTAATGTCAATTGTATTTAAAAAAATGGAATTTTAACCAATGATAAAGAATCAAACCTAATTTCATGCTAAAGATGTGTATACAGACAGATCAAGTGAAGCTGAGCAGGTGTGTGTCTGATTTTGTATGCCTTCTCTAGCTGGTTAGAACACTTCTGCTGTTGTAGTATTATTGAAGAGGTTCTGGTATCTTTGTCCTCTTGGGGATATGAAATAACCGTACAGAACAAACAGAACTGGAAATGCTAGAGATGTAGAAAGATACATGTCCTAGGGTAGATTGCTGTAGGTAGAGTGCCTTAACTCTTTCAGATTTTTCACAAGCTTGTCTACTGTTTGATCATAATGAAAGATTCTGCATTATGAGAGGAGGAATACATCAGAAAAAGCAGATAGAAGGAAAGATGTATGAAAATCTAGTTTAATGCAAAGTCTGAACAGTCTGACCTCCATTTTCACAGAATTCCTAGCAAATATGAAAGATGATCCATGTTTAGGAAGACTTTGATTTCTCTTCTATGGGAGTTTTTGAATGTATTGGCCAATCAGTGGAACCAAAACTTCTAACCCCTTACATAAATATGTATTGACATCCCATAAAGCTTTTGGAACTTCTGTTTGTGCAGCTTCAGTTAACAAATATTCAGAAAGGTATTTTGGCCACATCCTCCGCCTCTGTGGTGGGACTTATAGGTTACTGGAGGTAATATTGGACTTTGTTGAACTCACCAGTGACTTAGTATTCTACAGCAGTAACAATAAGTCTAGACTGAATAAAACTTTTTTTTTTTTTTTTTTTTTTTTTTTTAAATAGAGTACAGGATTTCAGTATGGAAAGCAGAGCTGAGTAAGCAACATCAAGTTTGGCCATGTGAGATTTTTCCACATTTTATCCCAGAAGACTAGAGTTATTTTTTGTACCATCCAGAAGAAAAGCTCTGTCTTTCATAAAATCTTCTGTTTCTCAAGAAGCAGAATTCTGAAAATATTTTCTACCACTTGAACTGTATTTGGTTTTCAGCTTTGCCTATATTTCTAGTATTCCAAGGGGTGGATGATATGGATCAAGAATTATTTTGGGGACAACAGACTTAAGAAAATTGGTAGTTATGGGAGAGAGATATAGCTTCTCTATCAGTGCATTGAGGTAATAAGTAGTTAAGTTTTCCAACAGGATATTCTGGAAGCTCACGAGACTTGATGAGTCTTCATAGATAGACTAGCCTGATTGATTTTTTGCTTTTGTGGTTTTGGCAGAAAAGGATGAGTGAGTAGTTAGTTATTACATCTCTGACATCTGTCATTATTTCTAAGAAAGTTTATAGAGAGGGAAAGTTTTCTGGGTTTATCTTTTTGACTGGATATACTTGAACAATGATTTATCTTCAAGTAGTTGCACCATCAGTCCTTAGCCTGACAGGGTAAATCATCTTACTTTAAATAGCATCATCTAAAGTAAGGCTATAAACATTGATCTTACATTGCTGCCTCATCTGAGGAGCCCCATGAAGCCCAGTGATTTGAGTAACTACTGTGGTGTTGATTTTGGCCTGAAAAGATTCACCCCAGCAATTGGCAGCACATTGGAAATGAATCAGTTCCATTACCTAGGTTATCCAAAGCATTTTGAAGATAGAAAATCTAAAAAAAAAAAAAAAAAAAAAAAAAAAAAAACCCCAAAACCCAAACCCCACCATTTGGAAATAATTAGCAGCTGTCCTTTCTGGAACTGATTCTTTGAAGGGCGTGTATCATGTAATATAGAAGTCAGGTTCCTTATGCTGATAGGTCTGGCAAAGGAGAATGTGTGGAAACAGAGTATTATGGCTTTTGTTACCTTATTCCTTTGCACTTCTTTAAGCTTCTCTTTGAACACAAATGGGATGAGTAATATTAATTTATTGATTAGTTCTTTATAAAACATAATCCTGTTAAGTGTAAAAGGTACAGCTTAAAAGGTACAGCTTGAAAGGTACAGCTCAGGAGTTAAACTCAATGATCCTCATGGGTCCCTTCCAACTCAGGATATTCTGTAAGTCTATGAGATTTCCACTTTCAACCATGGATTGTTTTTTGTTGCAGATCTAATGTTTAGAAGCAGCTGAGTTCAAAGGAGCAGCTAGACTGACAGACCTAAGGGGCTAATATTAAATATTATCAACTCAATATTATTATGTATATTTGTTTCAGTTTTCTTTCAGCTTCCTATTTATCAACCCTGGGCAATGTCCTGTTTTTACATTCCACCTCTCAAATCGTGTTCAATTTATTTCCAGCTAGAATCCCTCTGTGCTTTCTCCAAAGAGCCCTTTCCTGCCATTCACAGCACTCATATGAACTTCAAGGTTCTCTTGCTTCAGTTAAGGACTTCTGTCAGTCCCTACACTTTCCCGGATGACTTCAAGACCAGGTTGGACGGGGCTCTGAGCAACCTGCTCTAGTTGAAGATGTCCCTGCTCATTGCAGGGGGGTTGGACTAGATGGCCTGTAAAGGCCCGTTCCAACCCAAACTATTCTATGATTTAATAATTTCAGATCAGTAATGGCTCCATTCCACTATATATGCTAAGTAGATAACTGTATGCATAACAGTATTTGTCCTCCCTCTGCTGTCTTCATGTTTTGGTTGTTTCCAAGGTGTTGATTTCTGTGTTATTGTGTTTTGTACATTAACCTTAGAACGTTTTGTCTTGAATTTTTGCCTATTTTTGAGGAATTACCAGGAGGTTGATCTGGAATTCTTCTGTAAGTGTATCTCACTTTTCAGGTCCTCAGAGCAAAAGTAGATTTCCTTATCCTTCCTGCAAGCCTTATTTCTTATCCAGGCCTACTTCTTGACTAACTTCCCTTTTTTATTCCCCAGCTTTACACTCCAGTGCACTTTCCTAGTATCGACAAAAAGGCCAGTGAAGTTCTTGTTAACTCTTGTTTTTAAGGCTGAGCATCCCAAATAAGCTGCAGCTATTTGAACTAGGCAAAGACTACTGCCTGGTAATGGATTGCTGAAGAAAAATGTTCTTTTTGCTGTCAACAGTTGGACTTGAAAGTGACAAAAGATGGGGAAAAAGTATTTCAGAAAGTGACCCTCTAAGTGAAAACCAGCAATAGAATAAGGATTGTTTTCATGAGTTAATTATATAACGGGGATTTGGTGTATTCAAAAGAGAAATATTCTAAGTGAAAACCAGCAATAGAATAAGGATTATTTTCATGAGTTAATTATATAACGGGATTTGGTGTATTCAAAAGAGAAATACTATGGCATTTAAAGCAAAAAAAATGTTTAAAAATGTTCAGATGTCTTCACCAGGAAATGACCACAGCTGAGGCAGAGCTCAGTTGCATGCCTGACTTGTAAAGCAGAAAGAAAGGCAACAATTTATGGTAAAAATTGCACATTCCCTGCATGGTGCCATGATGGGAGAGGTAGTTATGGATATATGAACTGTAAGTATATGCACAGATTTTAATATATAAGGATATAAAGAATGCTACTAATTCAGCAATTAGAGTAGATCCAACAAGGAGGGTCTCACTTTCAACAAGTGTCCTCCAAGATCTTGCTAGTGTGAGTTTCTAAGACATGGAACCACCACCCTGTCAATCTATTTTTGCAAAAGAGCCTGGAGTAGGGGGCTTAGGGAGGGTTTTCCATGGAATTTTGGAGCTCACTGGTGCAATTTCATGTATTTTTACAACTTTTTAACATGTTACCCTCATGAAGGAGATGAACTTCTAGATTTGTTCAGTTATTCATCACATATGGCCTTGATTCATGAGAGAGCACTAAGGGCTTTGCTATATAAACAATTTTCTGAAGAGTAGACAGTCATCTCTCCTATGATAATAACTGTGCTTCCAGCTTATGACATCCTAGGGAGATTTTCTATCCTTCCTACATTAATGAATATGCTAAGTTATATTAGTTTTGCTGTATTTAGTCTCAGTGAGGTGGGAAGGAATTTACAAATGCTTAATCCATTAAATGCATGATTGCCATATAAATTCTTTTTAAAGAATAATATTTATACCAGTCCATCTGTCTCCAGGGCAGTCTGTGCAAACAAATACCATTGTGTATGGAATGCTTGTGAAAAATTATGTTAAAGAACTACCATACCACATTATTATTAGGCAGTTCCTGTTTTATGGCTGCAATGTTCTTCACTTCAGCATTTGAATCATAAGTTTTGATGAAGGGTGCCCTGAGGACGTAGGCATGCATCAGTCATTTGTCTGCAGAAGGATGTGGAAGCATGGGCATGCTATGCAGCCTCCCTGGAGCCAGAGCCTGCTCCTGGACTCCAGCATCTTCTCTGCCAATGCACCCCCTGAAGGAACAGGACTTTAATAGGATTCTTTTCTTCCGGCTACATGCTGGTGACTGCAGCAAGGGCCTCTGTATCTGAGCAAGTCATCACAGCCTCCCATTATAGACAGTACAGAGGTGGTCAGTCAAGTCATGTTAAGATATGATTAATCTCTTCCTGATGTAGACAACAGTGATATCAGGTAGGAGTCAGATGAACTGCAACCTAGATACCCCTCACTCAGACAACCAGGTCTCTGTTGTTTATGGTGGGAATCTATACAGCTCACCCAGCTGTAGACATCTGTGCAGCAGATAGTTAATGCCACGTGAAATGAACTCTACACATACAGGCAATAGCTGATCATCTCAGTTTGCAACAAAAAGCGAAGTTTAGAATCTGGTTTCAAAGTAGTACAGAAACAGTATGACAGTATTTAGTATTGCATTGTTTAACCATTGGCTCAGAGACTGTTCTTCCACTTAACCTGTTTATATGCTTTTTTTACCCTCACCAAATTCCTATTTCACACTCCCCTCAATGGTGGATGGGTAGACCTTGTGAAAAGAAAAGGTCTACATGGAAACACAGTGTCCACAGTTCTGGAGCTGCTGTATACACAGTCACAGAACCTCTGAATCACAGAATGGTCACAGAATGGTCTGGGTTGGAAGGGACCCCAAGGATCATAGAGTTCCAACCCCCCTGCCATGAATGTTTCCTATACTTTCTGATATATGCAGAATTCAGCATAAATCCCTATCTCCTACTAATTTCTTTTCTCCCTCTTCAGAAGTTTTTTTGTTTGGTTGTTTGGTTGTTTGGGTTTTGGTTTTTTTTAATTAATACAGTATAAACATATTTTGAAGTTGGATTTTGTATTGACTTTTGAGAATTAACATATACCTATAATACAATATTGTTAAGATTTGAAGAATGATTGGATTCTATCTGACCTGGAATATACAATAACCATCTTGAAGGAAGTTGCCAAAGAAAACTTTGATATTTTTAAGACTTCTTTATTGAACCTTGTTAAACCCATGAATTAATGCCCATCAGACCGACATAACTTCTTACTACAAGTTTGATGTTACCCTACCTAAAAAAGTACTGACTGCAGGCCAATACAAAGCACTGAAAAGGTGATTGACAGATGAGAATATGATTGTTTTGGCTATTCCTCTACAACAATGGCAGTCTCTGGTTACGGTTAAGATGTGAGATACTAGGCTGCTTAGCACTCAGCAGTACTTAAACATTTTTGGCTTTGAATCTTCCTATGTAGACTTCATATTGAGTTTTCATCCTTTCTGTTTTCTTCTGAGGCAGAAGGATTTTGCAGGTCTTGAAGCAGTAGTTTAGTTAGATGTGATGAGGCTCAGGTCTGCCGCTCAAGTGGATTGCTTGATCTCAGGCATTGTCAAGGGTTCGGCCTTATCAGGATGGGCTAATTCTTGATCCTGCTTGAGTTTCAGGTTTGTAGTACTTCTGTTAGCCCTTTCATATCCAGTGAGCGCCTTCATAAATATATATTGGATTTGTAAATCTTAGAATTACTTTCTCACTGATTAATCTGAACTCAACGTTTATTGCCTGTAAATGTATTCTTTGCAAATACATACACAACAATTTGTATAAGATGTCATAAATACAACTGGAGGTTGAGCACTGTTTCAAAGAATGAGCTTCCTGTTTAGTTAGCAGCTATGACATTGAAGAGATTGTAAAACCTTTTGCAGTAGTTTAAAATTTTGAAGATGAGGGAGGAAAAGGTTTCTTAGTAGAGTCATGTAACACTCCATCCTCTGCGAAGCAAAAATTAGTATGGTATGACATTTTATAATTCATAAAATAACAGTTCTGAAATCTGCTTGAGCAAAATTCCTGTGGTTATGCTGAAAGTATTCTGTTGTTTCTGGCTTTCCTGAGCTAAGTGAAAGCATCAGAAAGGATATTTTTAACACTGATTATGCCATTGTAATGTGATCTGTTCCCCTGCAAACATTAACAAGAAGCACTGGTGGGATGACTTGCATAACCAGAGTGCTGCAATGGATGGCTATAAACTCTTCAGAAGGGATAGGCAAGGAGGAGAAGCAGTGGGGGTAGCCCTGTCTAGACTTAATGATGGTGATGATAGGGTTGTTTATGAGTAAGAATCAGGGGGAAGGCCAACAAGGCAGATATCTGTTATAGGCAGAGTCTGTTATAGACACCCAACCAGGATGAAGAGACAGATGAAGTATTCTATAAGCAGCTTGGGGAAGTCTCACAGTCACTAGCTCTTGTTCTTGTGGGGCACTTACTTACTGGATGTCTGTGGGAAATACAATACGGCAGAGAGGAAACAGTCTAGGAGGTTCCTGGAGTGTGTGGAAGATAACTCCCTGACACAGCTGCTGAGTGAGCCAAGTAGGGAAGGTGCCCCACCAGACCTGTTGTTTGTGAATAGAGAAGGACTTGTCAGTGATGTAATGGTTGGAGGCCGTCTTGGGTACAGCCATCACGAAATGATAGTTTTCAGTTCTTGGAGAAGTAAGGGAGGGTGTGAGCAGAACTGCCACTTTGTTCTTTTGGAGGGCAGACTTTGTCCTGTTTAGGAGCCTGGTTGACAGAGTCCCTTGGGAGGCAGTCCTGAAGGGCAAAGGAGTCCAGGAAGGATGGACATTTTTCAAGAATGAAATATTAAAGATGCAGGAGGAAGCTGTCCCCATGTGCTGAGAGACAAGCCAGTGGGGAAGTAGACCGGCCCGGCAGAACAGGGAGCTTTTGCTGGAACTTGGGGAAAAAAAAAGAGAGTTTATGACCTTTGGAGGAAGGGGCAGGCCATTCAGGAGGACTACAAGGTTGTCATGAGGTTATGCTGGGAGAAAATTAGAAGGGCCAAAGCCCAACTAGAATCATAGAATAATCCAGGCTGGAAGGAACTTCTAAAGGCCATCTAGTCCAATCTCCCTGTCATGATCAGGGCCATCTGCAACTAGATCAGGTTGCCCAGGGCCACATCCAACCTGGTCTTGAATGTATGTGGGGATGAGGCTTCTACCACTTCTCTGGGCAACCTGTTTGAGCACTTCATCACCCACATTGTAAAGAATTCTTCCTTATATCTATTCTGTATGTCCCCTCTTTCAGTTTAAAACCATTCCCTCTTGTCCTGTCACTACAGGCCCTGCTGAAGAGTTTTCCCCTGTCTTTCTTATAGGCCCCCTTTAAGTACTGGAAGGCTGCAATTAGATCTCCATAGAGATTTCTCTTTTCCAGGCTGAACAACCCCAACTCTCTCAGCCTGTCCTCATAGGAGAGGTGCTCCAGCCCTCTGACCATTATTGATCACTAGAATTTAGTCTGGCTACTGCCGTAAGAGACAATAAAAAATGTGCGTTTAAATACATCAGCAACAAAAGGAGAATGAAGGAGGATCTCCAGCCTTTATTGGATGTGGGAGGAAACATAGTAACAAAGGATGAGGAAAAGGCTGAGGTACTTAATGCCTTCTTTGCCTCAATCTTTAACAATAAGAACCAGTTGTTCTTTTGGTACCCAACCCTCTGAGCTGGAAGACAGGGACAGAGAGTAGAATGAAGCCCCCATAATCCAAGGGGAAATGGTCAGTGACCTGCTACACCACTTAGACACACACAAGTCTATAGGGCCAGATGGGATCCACCCAAGGGCACTGAGGGAGCTGGCGGAAGTGCTCACTGAGCCACTTCCCATCATTTATCAGCAGCCCTGGCCAACAGGGGAGGTCCCAGTTGACTGGAAGTTAGTAAATATGATGCCCAGCTACAAAAAGGTCTGGAAGGGGATCCAGGGAACTACAGGTCTGTCATCCTGACCTCGGTGCCACAGGAAGTTATGGAATAGATCATCTTGAGTGCCATCACATAGCATGTATAGGACAACCAGGTGATCAGGCCCAGTCAGCATGGGTTTATGAAAGGCAGGTCCTGCTTGACTGACCTGATCCCCTTCTATGACAATGTGACCCACTTAGTGGATGAGGGAAAGCATGGGGGTGTTGTCTACCCAGACTTTAGTGAAGACTGACACTATTTCCCACAGTATTCTCCTAGAGAAGCTGGCCACTCATGGCTTCAACGGGCATACATACTTCCCTGAGTAAAAGAATGGCTGGATGGCCAGGCCCAAAGCGCTGTGGTGAATGGAGTTAAATCCAGTTGGTGGCTGCTCATAAGTGGAGTTCCCCAGGGCTCAGTATTGGGGCCTGTTCTCTTTAACATCTTTATCAATGATGTGTATGGGGCGATCAAGTGCACCCTTAGCAAGTTTGCAGATGACACCAAGTTGGGTGGGAGTGTTAATGTGCTGGAGGGTAGGGAGATGCTATAGAGGGATCTGGACAGGCTGGATTGATGAGATGAGGCCAATTGTATGGAGATTAACAAGGCCAAGTGCCGGGTCCTGCACTTGGGTCACAACAACCCCCAGCAACACTCCAGGAGGAGGGGCTGGGAAGCTGCCCGGCAGAAAAGGACCTCAGAGTGTTGGTTGACAGCTGGCTGAATACGAGCCAGAAGTGTGTCCAGGCAGCCAAGAAGGCCAATAGCATCCTGGCTTGTATCAGAAATAGTGTGGCCAGCAAGATGAGGGAAGTGATTGTCCCCTGTACTTGGCACTGGTGAGGCCACACCTCCAGTGCTGTGTTCAGGTTTGGGCCCCTCAGTACAAGAAACACATTGAGGTGCTGGAGCGTGTCCAGAGAAGAACAATGAAGGTGGTGAAGGGTCTAGAGCACAAGTCCTGCGACGAGCAGCTGAGGGAACTGGGGTTGTTCAGCCTGGAGAAAAGGAGGCTGAGGGGAGACCTTGTCGCTCTCTACAGCTACCTGAAGGGAGGTTGTAACGAGGTTGGTGTCAAACTCTTCTCCCAAATAGTAAGCAATAGGATGAGAAGAAATGGCCTCAAGTTGCACCAAGGGAGGATAAGATTTGATATTGGGAAAATTTTATTCACTGAAAGGGTTGTCAAGCACTGGAACAGGCTGCCCAGGGAAGTGGTGGAGTGACCATCCTGGAGGTATTTAAGACATAGAGATGTGGCACTTCTGGACATGGTTTTGTGGTGGACTTGGGAGTGATAAGTTGACAGTTGGACTCAATGATCTTAAAGGTATTTTCCAACCTAAATGTTTCTATGATTCTGTAATTCCAAGCAATCTAAGTGTTGAAACAGGCACCTGTGAAGATTAGTATATCCAGAAGAGTGAAAATACTTTCCATTCTTCTTTAACACTTTTTATAAAAAGATTAGGTGGCAGTCTTTGCTCAAGGCTCCTCCAAGGAAAGAAAGATGTGCTGACATTAGGTTGGTATAAGAAATCAAGTAATTTATACTTTTCTCCTTTTAATTATAAAATCTGGATATCTCTCATCCATACACATCACTGTAGTATGGAAATATAAGTGATTGTTCCTGTTGAGAAAATAATTTTTTAAAAAAGAAATGTAAAAATATATTTGAACAGGCTGCCCAGGGAGGTGGTGGAGTCACCATCCCTGGAGGTCTTTAAAAGACGTTTAGATGTAGAGCTTAGGGATATGGTTTAGTGGGGACTGTTAGTGTTAGGTTAGAGGTTGGACTCGATGATCTTGAGGTCTCTTCCAACCTAGAAATCCTGTGATCCTGTGGGTTTTTAAAATAATTTAAATTGATTTTCAAATTCATTTGTTTCAAATATGCTTCTGTATTTTTTAAATGCATTTAAAATTAATTCAAATTTTTATTTGTCAAATATTGAAAGATGAGGAATTAATCCGAAAGCTCGCCATTTCCATAGGAAGAAATTGTTTCCTCAACAATTTTACGTGTTATAGAGTTTGTTTAGTCAGCTGTACTCTGATAAATGTCACTTTTGATTAACCTCCTTGCAAATTATAATTCCCACGTAAACAATTAGTAGGAGAAGAGCTCTCTGGGTTTGACCTTTAGGGTACCTCATTGTGTAAAAGGAAAGGAGGATTTTAAATGTGTGCAGGGAAGAAAGTGACAAAAACTTTCAATGTGAAAATATATATATATATAAGTTTTGCAAAACAACTGAGTTCATTCTGAATTATTCTGTTGATGTAACTGTGCATGCTATTTTAAGTAACTCTGAAAGGGACCTCTGTGAGCATTGGGATGAGTAGTGCTGTGTCGTATGTATTCTCCCATGGAGAAACACTTTATTTGCTAATTCAGTCTTCACTATTTGCCACTCCAAACATCTGAATGTTTACCTCTGAGAAACTCCATTTCCAAAAAATTTTATTTTTGTTTCACAGAATGTACATTGTTATAAAAATTAAAACTAATCACCTCTTTCTGTTTCCCTCCTTATAGAGCATATGGGTTAGTACCTATGTGTTTACAATATGCTTTGCTGCTAACGTGGGACTGTTGTATGGTGTTGTCTGCACTATAGTAATTGTGATTTTCCGCTTTCCTAGGTGAGAAATAATTTATTGAAATATTCTAGTAGCACATCATTATGTCTTCTTTCCGGTAAATTTCTTCACCGTCATGGTAGACATACAGTACACTAAACTGCACAATGAAACTTCAGTATTTTAGTTGCAGAAAATTACAAGATTAGACAATTCAAAAGGAGAAGTCATACATGTGCATTTACTACAGGCTAAGGATCTCTAAAACATTTCACATTATGGCATTATTTTGTGATTTCTCTTAGTATTACAAAACTCTGTGACTTATTAAGTGAAGGTAGCATAAAATCAACAGAAAGAGCAATGACATATATATATATTTATTTTTTTTCCAATTAGATACTTACTTGTTCCTTAAGGAGACAGTATGTCTGGCAAGCTTTAGTAACTAAGTGCCTTTATAAACTCCTACATACTATGTTGCACAGGAGTTGATAGTTGTCATTTTCACTGGTAATATATATTAATGAAACATAACTGCACAACTGTGCTTAAGTCTAGTGAAAAGTACATTTTAAATTCTATGTATGAATTAGAAAAGCCAGGACAAAGAAACTAGAGATAATACAAATTTGTATATTTGTTTTCATATATTACAGTCACTACTTTGGATGATGAGTAAAGGAAAATATCAGTTGCAGTTCATGATCATTTTGTGCTACAAAGTTAACCCATAGCTCACCAGTCCTGCAAATGACTTGCTGCTTGCAGGTAGCCGGTAGCATGAACATTGAATCCCACTGAAATGAAGCACAATATAGACAGCTTGATTTAATACCTGTTAAAGTTAATGGTGTTAACCATTTGTGCATAGCTCTGTTCTACACATCAGAATGTATTAAAACCAGCAGCAACCACAGCTCAATTTATGCAAACAGGAGAGAGAACAGCTGACTTTTGAAAGCCTCATTTAGCTAACACCAGTGCCTGCAAATGCTCCCTGAACATTGATGCCTCTATTAAACATTTGTATTCTGGGACTATTTCTCTTGCCTAGCTTTAGGCACAGAGCTCAGATGATAGCTGGTTTCATAGCTGGTCTTCTTATTCTGCAGTTAAATGTGTTCCTGCAAGGGATGTGTTGAAGCAGAAGGTCGTACACCAAGCTGCCTTTTCAAGGAAAGTTTTTCTTTCCACTGACCATGTAGAGAGCATAGGTATACTGGCTTTTCCAGTTAAGTTCCCCCCTTTGATAGCTAGAGTGCAACATTTTGCTTCATCATACAGAGATACATCAATTTAATGACAAATAAAACATCCTTAG
Source organism: Podiceps cristatus (assembly GCA_000699545.1). Taxonomy (NCBI): domain Eukaryota; kingdom Metazoa; phylum Chordata; class Aves; order Podicipediformes; family Podicipedidae; genus Podiceps; species Podiceps cristatus. Next base: position 10,096 of record JMFS01009141.1, on the reverse strand, counting down.
TTTTCATGACCCATAGCTCTTCAATATATCTTTTTTTTTTTTTTTCTTTTCCTTACAGTATGATTTTGCATGTAAAAAATATTAATTAAACCTCCATACTTTCAAAGTTGTAGATTATATATATTATCTACTGTGACTTGAGAATAGCTCTCTGGCCAGCTATAAAACAGTAATGAAACTTAAAATTAAGATTTCATTTACCAGAAATTTCCTTTATTAACATTTGTACAAAAAATCATGATATCAAATTTCCAAAGTGATATACATTTTAAAATGTAGTTTTTACTCTTTTATCTGGGTCATTATCCCCCCCTCAAAAGCTTTGTATGCACAAAAATATATATGGATTGAATCATTTCAACTTTAAACTTCCACGCAGTAGTTTTGGGGTGTGTCTCTTCCTGTTACTGTTCAAGACGACTGACGAGTTGCCTTACAGATTTTTTCTGTGTATCAATTACAGAGCAAAGACACTGGATTTAAGAAATGTAAAAGAAGTGGAATATAAATACAAAACAGAAGATAATTGTGTAAGTTAAATTATCTTTTTTGTGTGTCTGTGTTGGACTAATTCAGATTTGTTTATTTTCTCTAGTTCGTTACCAGACTGTAATCAGTGAGTCAAGGGAACATTTTTATGAAATGACCACTTGAAATCTAAAGCCAGTATGATGTAGTAAATACAAAACTAGTCTGGGCATCAGACATTGGAAAACTTTCCTGGTTCTGCTGCTGGTCTACAAAGTTAGCAAAGTCACCTTAGAACTGTTTATCTTAGTTTATTTGTTACTTTTAGGTCAGGAATTCCTATTTGTAAAAGTTTCCCAATTCCTATGTCTAAGGAAATCTCTTGGCAGAAAGGGCAAGGGCCATCTGAGCAGACAATAGCTATCTCTATATTCTTACCAGATTTAGTCATTTCCTGAAAGTCCTTTGATATTCTCATCATCCACAATCCCTTTTCTGACCCCGTTTCTGCCACCAGCCCCTTGTGATCAAACTGTCCCGAAGGACACCGTGTGTAGCTGGGGAAGGAGGGGCAGCAGCATGAAGTTATCACAGACTGCTTCTCACATCTCGCTGCCCTGTACCCAAACATGGGTACCCACCCTTGAAAAATGGATGGAAGAATCTCTACGAAAGACTGTGCTTTTAAAATTTGGTTTCTTACAAACTTAAAGTCAGAGATTTTCGATTCTTTTGGTTATTTTCATTGCAATTATCATCAAAGTTGCTTGTGGTCAGGCCTATGGTAAGAAGAGAAGGGTAATGACCCAGAGAGGTGAACTCCCTCCTCCAAGATGAAATGGTAGGTCAGCAGCCAAGAGAGAAGTAGAACCATGTGTCCTTTTGACACAGAGTCCCGTCACTAGGACATTCTGCTTTCTCCACCGTGGCAGTTTCTACTATTGTGCTCTTTCCTTTCCTAATGCTTCTGAAGGGTCTTATGGATCAGTAAGCAACATGCTCAGCAGTTATTACCTCACTACTAAGAAGCCCTCCTCTAAAGAATTTATTTTTTCTGGCAAATGTTTTCCGTCAGAGCTATCTTGGGTTCAAAATCTGAACTTGGCTCAGGAGGATTTACTGTTTTGGCATGCTGAACAATGTTGGAATGTGAAAGGTCCATGAGAATGGAGAGGGCTCTGAAATGTGAATTAAAAACATTGTTGTTAAGGCTGGCCCAGCTGTCAATTATTATATCACTTTTCATTCTTAAGAAAAATGTTGGAGTAACATTGTCAGAGATGGGTAACCAAGATTTGATTTGCCTGCTTTTTTTCATATCAGTTCATAAAATATTTTGTACAAATCCCTATGCGTCTTTGTTTTAAGCTAACTACTCCCCTGCTTTTTTTCCTTAATCATTAAGATTAATGCCAGTAACCAAGTAATAACAAATTAGTGTCTGCAGACAGTGAGGAAAATAACATTTTGTTAAGAAAGCAAATTGCTCAAGAGCTCATTACACAAAACAAAGAAGGAAAATATTTTTAAGATTTAGAAAAATGCCTTTAATTGAATTTAAAGTCATTGAGTTGCAGCAGGCATTTAGGGTAATTTTTAATGTATGAAAGTTAGACTGAACCAAGTTCCCCTGGTAAATAGCAGCTTAGTCATAAACAACGGGACTTTCAAACATGAAAATATGCAAGCTTAATGATCTACCCTGCCACTAAGTTCTGTGGATTTATAGAGGTTATTTCATTAATAGGAGAAAAGACACTTTAATGTGGAAAAAACAAGGGGGTATTCAGAAGCTTATGTGAAACACATTGCATCACAGACCTTCCACACACTGAATTCTTACCCAAGTGTAGACAGTACTGTGCAGAGTGCACTGGGCAGTTGCTGGTATCCTTCTAAGTGACAGTGGGGATAGGCCACCCGAGGTAATTTTATTTCTTTCTTGACAAGGACATGACAAAGAGGAAGCCCATTTTTCTCAGAACAATTCCTATCAAGAAAGGAGCTAGAATCAAACTAGAGCCAGGAATAACTGAGCCAAATTTGGCACAGTTGTCCTTGCCTGTCCTTGACAAAAGATTGTACCTAAGTTTGCTGTCTGCTTCCTTTGGCTTTACGATTTGAGCCTTTCAAATTTTCCACCTCTTGTTTTTGGAAGCTTATTAGCTTGTTGATCAACACAGGCTGATCTTTTCACATCAGTCTTCCTTCTTCTCTGCTTCAATCTTCCACTTTTCTTGTTGTGGTATGGCACCACAGTGCTCACTTGTCTCCACATCGAGCTGTGTATAGCACCGTCTTTAAGGGAATTTATGGGCTTGCAGACTATTTCTCCATTCAAGCATATATTGCCCTCTGTTTTGCCCTTATTTTAGAGTTTTCCTTCATATAATCTTAGCCATTGTAATTGCTAGTTAGGCTTTGCCACTTGACTGACAGGGGTCTGCTGGTGATGTGATATTTACCATGATCACATTCATAGGTGAATTGCGCAAATTCCCTATACATAGTCTGGGGTTCATTGTCTCAGTTTTGGATGTTTGAAATGTTTCCTTAGTCTGTGTGATGGTTGCTGTGGTGGTGTCCGAGAGATCATCTAGTTCCCAGAAGTCTGAATAGCATTCTACAATAAGGAGGTAGTTTGTGTGGTTTGTGGTGAAGATTTCCATTCCTGTTTTGCTTGAAGGTCTGTTGGGAAAACTGCCTATATTCAATGCAATCCCACGCTTTTTTTGAGCTACTTAAAAAATTGTCTTGGTATCAGATCCACTTACTTGTTCTTCAGTGTGACCTTGTTACATGTCCCTGACTTTTGTTGGGAATAATAGAGGCTTTTCGAACCTATATTCTCTTGCAAATTCTTGGTTTTTACTTCCTATTACCCATTGTATGATTCTATGATTCTGTTGTCGCTGAGCTGATACTCACATAAACCGGATATTTTTATTTCAGTAGTAAATGGATATTTTCTGTATTCAGACCTCCATTCCTCTTAGTGATAGGATGCTTTATTGCACATAACACTTTGTTGGACTGAAATCCTTTTGGACAACTTCTTGGAATCAGATCTGTTGATTTGCCCTTACAGTCTGCTGCTGTCCTGCTGATGTGTTGTCAGCTGCAGTGTTTGTCCATTAAAACCTCATCCTGTTTTCAGTCTTCCAAAGTGGGCAAAGTTTTTTATAAGCCTGCTAAAGCTGACACTCAGTGATACTGTATTTTGCATGTGAAAATAACTAGTGGAAATCATTGCTGTGCAATGTTCATGTTGTGCATTCAAGGATCCTGTTTTCATCTCATGTGGAAGGAGAATGCTCCAAACTTCCACGTGTAACCTAGAGGTCCCCAGCTTCCGTAAAAGACATACCTGAAAGACAAATTAATCCTATTGCTTTTTTTGGCAACTGGTGCTTATGAGCAGTGTTACTGTGGCTATTTAATAATCTCTAGCTGCATGCATGCCTGTCAGGTAAAAGTGCTACTAAAAACGTTCGTAACTTCTACAGGCCACACATGATCCTGCTTATTTCTCTTTACAGTACTAGGTGCGTAAAAGCTTAATACAGTTGTTTACTGGAATATACGTAAAGAACTTTATAAGTAGGTGTTTAGCTTTTACTAGGTCAAATAGTACAACTGGAAAAAGTGGAAGACCCTAATGGCCTACAGACTTTTCCTCAAGTCTGAAATAGAAGCAGCAGAAACCAAAGCAGCTGAGAGCAGTTGCTCCACATTGAATTTGGTGTGTCTCAGACATAATTTTCCTAAGGAAGAGAGAGACATGGTTCATAAACTACAGAAAATGGAGAGCTTGGTAGAGTTAGCTTAATTCTACTTACCTACAAAATCCGTATATTTATACATAAATATTAATTTTCTTACTGGCTTTTGAAGGTGTTTTAAGTTCACCTTGAAAATGAGAGAAAAATTGCTTGTTTTGTGGGAAATGTTCCCCACTGGCACCTGGGGGTTTCCTGACCTTTATCTGATGTCCTTCAAAAATCGTTCTGGTGTATAATGTCTGTGTTTTGGGCTACAAAGATTCATTGAAGGTACCTGATGAAATAGATGAAACTTATTCAAGGAAGTGCAGAGACAGGAACTGGGAGTGGCTGGTGGTTCTCGTGTAGATAATTTATTGTGTTGGTTGTAGATATGTGCAGGCATTTTTAAGTGTGTCACTCAAGTTTGGTCTGGATCCACTAAATATTTCCATGGAGAAATATCCCTGTTGCAATAAAATCATCTTCAGTTAACTGAGATAAACATTTTCTGTGTTCCCCAAGCCACATACAGCGTTTGCCCCAAAACCTCATGGACTTTTTCCAATACATATGTTTGTCTAATAAAAGATATTCCCTGTCCACAAACCTTGTCTTACCTATGTTTGGGGATCATACCAACTGAAACAGTACTACTATTATTTGGTAGATAATAGTCCTTAGTATTATGTGTCATAATTAATATGACTTTTCTTTCATGTTAACTTGAATTATGGATAATTTTCCTTATAGGTTACTTACATTTCCTTTTTTCACTTCAGTTGTGTGTGAAGACTGATCAAGATAGTTATCTGTTGAATCATTGTCACAACCCAAAACTCCTTCTAGGATGGTTTTACAGGAATTTTCAGGTTTTTAAAAGAAATTACTTTATTTTTTTCAGTCTCCAATCCCAAAATAATCTTCTCAGTATTTTGTTTATTTCATTCCACAGGAATCATTAAAACAGGTAAAGATCATTTCAGTCAACAACCCATTAGTCTTTCTGAATGCCAGAAAATTTCATGCTGACCTGATAAAAATAATCCAGAAGGATAGCACGAGCAGCCAGGCATGTGAAGATGTAAACAAGGTAGGATCTGCTGTATGCTTCAGTAATGATGGTGGTGGTGCGAAGATTATGATTGTTTTCCTTACATTTCTTAGAGAATATAAGGAATACAGATACTGAAATGGCTATAAAAAGATAATAATTCAAATTATTAAATTAGGATAGAATAAAATTAATCTTAATCAGATTCAATATGGATTCTTTTCTTATTATTACTTGAAAACAATATCTCCACTATTTCTATATATGATCCTGTAAAAGACATTAAAGCACTGATCCAAGTCTCTTCAAAATTCTGGCAGAATTTACATAACCTCAGCTAATATAAGGTTGTGATTTTAAAAAGACAGTGAGTAACTACAAATCTAATTGAGGAAAATGTGAAAATTTTGCTGGAGGAGAGTCCATGAGAGATAGACAATTAATTTCTGTTTCTAACTTTAAATAATTCCAGGAGAATTAGGAAGAAGGTACAAACTGGCTAAAGTTTTTTCTCAAAGGAAGTGTTTCTTTTTCATCTTTTGCACGGATTGTATTGGAAAAATAAACAGCATAGAAAATTATGTATAACCTGGATTTCCAGAATATCTCCATAAGTATAGTATTCTTTGAGTCTATCTGCACATTACTACTGCAACATCCTACAATGCTCCCTAAAGAAGAAAAAGAAGCCTTATTCTTTTCTATCATTACAGCGAAGACATTCCAATATTGTATAATGCTTATTGTAGGCAATTTCATCCAGTTTGGCAAATTGTGCTGAGAAAATCACAGGCATTTACTAGATGAGCTCTTAAGACAACATTCAGCAGTGTGTGTCTGCCACTTCTGTCTCTTGCCAAAGAGCTGTGCTACCCGTACTTTGATGGGTGGCTTCTCCTCCTTGTGCAGCAATTCAGCTCAGAATTATTATTATTTTTTTTTTTTTTGGCTGTGCTAGGCTAACTGATTTGGATTAGTATGATAACAAACCCCCAAACAGAGAGAAATTACTTAAATTACTTAGGATTTGCATGGAATTAATTTATGAGTTAATTTAATAAGTGTAATAAGTTAACAAGTTAATTCAATAAGTTCATTTATAAGTTACTTAGGAGGGAGATTTTATCCTTTGTCTCTTCTGTAAGGTACTTGGCAGTACAGCTGCATGAAATACTGTGCATAAATTCTCTTTTTTGTGGAATAAAGGTCTTTCCATAGTATATAATGGGAGTGAAAAAAAAAATACATTCTGGATTTTATTTCTGTACTGTATTTCTGGTTTTAACTCATATTTCTACTGAGAATTTAACATTCATATTGAAATCATTATTAAAAAAATTCTTCAGATAGAGGTAATTCTTTAATAAATTTACATGTCAAAAGTGCTTTCACTAAAATATTAACATAGCAGATGAGATCGCAGCAAGTAGAAAATGAATCAAAAGTTAATCTTATAAAATCACTGACTAGAATTTATCTTTTCAAGAACATCTTTCCCACCCTTTGACCACTTCTTAACCAACCCCTGCTTCCCCAAAAGCATCGTGTTCATAATAGGCTTTCTAGTAGATCCACACATGACAGAGGTTGAGTGACCTAGAAAGAAAAGATATCAGTTTGTTATAACTTTAGAAGAATATTGAGAGACACACTCAGCAAATACTATATACCTAATAAGTTGTTGCATACAATATGATTTTGGAGAGAAGGAGTTAACTTTGATATTGAGAAATGGAATTCTTACGTATTAAATTGTTTTTTTTCTGGTTACTATGCATTGGACTAATTTTCCTTGGTACGTTAATGGTTTGTTGCTTTTATTCTAGTGTGAGCAGAACATATTGCTCTGTTCATTTTCCAATGGAAGTTGTCATGGTGAGTTTGTTTCCTATAAATGATATTAGAACCAAGATGGATATAAGTGTGCAAAATGACCCCATGCTTTTGTATTTATTCCTATGTGGACTCAATTTGTCTGGAGACTAATATTTTCAGTTAGGCCAAACATTCAATGAAGCATGAGTGCTAAACAGTGTTAAACTCTGTTGACCTTGGCCTAACAGGTTTTATTTTTATCCTCTTTTTGACTGACTTGTTAAGATTTCAGAAACAGGGAACCCATGAAAGTACTTTTTCTGCAGGCATCCCTGCTTATTTCTCATGAACTACCGTGTGCGTACTAAGGCAAGTACACAGTGGGGGGAACCACTTCCTGCGCTACTGCCTGGATTGGTCTTCAGACAAAGGCCTAGGAGGCTGTTTCACTAAGCTCTGGTCTTATTGTGTTTTTTGCATTCACAGTAGGACTTGAATATCAGTATGCAAGAATAAAAATAGGATAAGATTAGAGCCATGTTAAATCTTTGTGATCTTTAAATCTACTTAGGAGAAAATCTCAGAAAACGTCAACAGAATTATCAGTGACACTATGGCCACCAATATTGTACTGTATATCAATAGAGGAGAGAATAAAGAAAAAACCCTAAAGGTTTGCTTTCAATTAAGGATTAAGCTGGATAATTCCACTCTTCTCACAGTTTATAACACTTAAATCAAACCAGAGCACATACATTCCCATGGGAGAGCTGCAGCAACATTTTGCAGAAGATACATTATACAGATGGCTTCATTGTGGATGGAATTAAAATATTGTGTTTATTTAAAACACTTGTAAGCATTAAGGCCAGGGTAGAGAATCTGATTTGGGAGCTGTTGACTGAAATTTACATTTATTAACTAAACTCATGACATTTTTATGATAGTACAGTGTTTAGTTTATTTGGGGGTGACAGAGTGCTTTGCTGTAACAAATGCAATAGTAATGCAATAATAATGACTACTGAAGACTATACAGGGCTGTACTGTAAAATACTAAAAGAGTGCAAAGCACTTTATATGTAAGGAGATTTTTGGAAGGTCTCGGCAGAACGTATTTCAGTCTTCTTTTGGACAAACTGGTTTCTCATGTTATAGAAGTTGCAGACAGCACAAGACCTCTTTTCTGTTTGTTTAAGTCTTGTCTTGAGGACTTAAGTGCTCTGTTGTTCCTTGTACCGGCCAGTCTATGGTAACAATTCATGGAAGCTTTAAAATAAAAACCAGAGTGAAAAAAAGAAAAATCCCTGTAAAAAAGAAAACAAAACATGGGGCTTAAATTTTTAGGAAGGAGGGGAGCAGTAAGACATAGACCTTAATCCTTACAGCAGTTGTCCTGGAAGGCGCAGCAAAGTACATCTTTGTCAAAATCTTTCCTTTCTCCCTCTGGGGAACAGCAATTTGCCATTGGTCTGTCTCAGCACCACGTTAAACAGCAGCTGTTGCCCTTGCCACAGGTTCAGCGCGGGAGCAGGTCTGTACCTACCCCCTGATTCGGAAGGCAGTCAGCTTCTGCTGCACTGCAGGATGCTGGCTGGGTGGGAGGTAGCATCAGTAAGTAACAGGGAGAAAGACCAAGTTCTTTTCTTCCACAGGCAGAGGAGGCGCGTTGAAAAGATTACAGTGAGCAGCCTAGCAGAGCTCATAAATCCTTTCTTGGTTTCCATCACAGTAATGTCAGGCAGGAGCTTTCCTTTGAAATTCTGTATTTTTGTTTGGTATATATCTATTAATGTACGTTGGACAGTACAAAACCAGTAAATCTCTGGAGGTGCAAGTCCAGAAGGCTCTGGCTTTCAGACTACTGTCAGAAAGGAATTAGCACCGTTATAAATCTGAACCATGGGGAAATGCTAAGTCCCCTCAAGAGTTTAAAATCTTTTCCTCTGCTCTGTCAAAACCTTTTAGCTTAACCCATCTTTACATTCAGAATTTCTTTCCTTCATCTCCCTTTTTTTTTGTTTTGTTTTGTTTTCTGCATTATGATAACTAAAGTTTGTTCACAGAGCAATGTAAATAAGATGTGCATTATTTTCTAGTTTTCCCTTTATGAAAGCCAGGAATCATTTATCTATGTGCTAGTTCAAGATGCATTTAGGAGTTCAGGAGTGTGCTTATTTTAAGGATGGTCTGAGGTTGAAGAATGAATATAAGACCTTCGTAAATCTTACCAACATCTTTTTTTTCTCTGTCATCAATACATGATAGTATCTAAAAAAATAATAAAAACAAAAGCCAGCACAGTAAAACTTTAGGAAGATGAAACACTCCACTTTACATATTTTTTGCCTTATAGGAAGATATTAGTTAAACCATAGGCAGGCATACAGAAATGAATGTCATACCAGAGAGATATATTCTCTGTGTATCCCATGTAAACTCTTCCAAACAAGCCAAGATATTGTCCTGACTCATTTAGAAATTCAAATCTGAAGAACCAATTCTTTAATTCTTGAGAGACTATTAGTGTCTAAAACATCTCACTAATAATGTGTTCTGCCCATCATCACTTCATCCCGTTGCTCTAAAGGTCCTTCATTTGTGCTTCTAAAATGTGTCATTTGTTTGCCAATTTTTTATTGTGATATTTTAGCCTTATTATGTTGAGCTATTATTATTATTATAAGCATTTCTTGACTATTCTCCCTTTTAATTAAAGTTTTTCATTTATTAAATGTGTAGGTGAGTCATTGCAGTCATGTCACAGTGAGCGATGTGTTTTGATATTAGACTGCAGTGGACTGAATTTCTTTGACTACACTGGAGTCTCGGTGCTGCTTCAGGTATTCATGTTGTCAGACAATTTCTGTACATAGAAATACAATTACACGTACAAGTTATTGGGGCCAGCTACTAGTCACCTCACCTACATCAGTGGATAAATATGTCACTCATGGAATAGATGAACACAGGTTTGGTATTCAACTGCACTGTTTAT
>KL256700.1:8247-19294 GCA_000699545.1 Podiceps cristatus | reverse complement strand
GCAGGAATCAGATCACAGTTAATCAAGTCAAAGGCACATATATTCCTAAAACATTTCAACACCCTGATTTTAGCATCCAAAATATCCAAACCCCTCTCTCTGCAGAAGAGCAAAACTTTTAGTGCACGTGTTAAATACATCGGTCCTAGTTGTCACATAATGGATGCAACTATTCAAAAGCAATTACATACCTGCTATCTGACTGAAAATCAATGTCACTTATATGTGGCCCTAAATAGCATCTCTGGAGCTCAGTTTCAGTCACCAGAAAAAAATCTCAAAGAAAATGTATGTGCATACAGTCACCAAAAACCACTTATACTACTGGTTTGTATACTATTTTTACAAGAGTTTCATTTCAACAATATTTTTAAACATATGCCGTATGACTGGTGGTGATCCAGCTTCCCCAGTTCGCATCGCAGGACATGAAAGCTTTCAAGGAGAGCATGTGTCCCACCATCCATTCACTCTTAGTCATTCTGACACGTGAGACTTGATTGCAAATATTTTGCCAAAAAATGAAGGTCATTCAGGAAAGTCTTTTTTTTTCTTTTTTTTATTCTGACATAACTACTTCTCTCCAGACCATATGAAGTAAAGAGATGAGTAACCCAATGATCTATTTCTGAAAATGTTTATGTGAAGAACTGTTACTGATAAACTTGAATTTTCACTAGTAAAAAAACCCATAGGTTTTGGTTTGGATTGGTTTAAATGGGCTTGTTTTCTCTTCTGACCCTGTAATTGAAACACCTGATTGTGTGTGATCTGCTGCTGTAGGTGAAGAGCCCAGGGCCTGCAGCACGGCTGAGCGCGGGACTGTCCCAGCATTTGCTGGAATAAAGGGCAGGGACACCTGAGGTTTAGCCACCCGCTGGCACCAGTTTCAGGGAGAGGCGCAGTGCAGAAGAGTCAAAGCAGGAAAGAAGGTTAGAAGGGAAGAAGGCAGGCTATGAGGATGAAATCAGGATAGACACAAAGGGTCAAGTGGCTCTCTAGAAACTGCAGAAATGGATATATTAGGTATATAAGAAAACCTCGTATAGCGCTCTTGTCAGGCCAGTTGGGGGGCTTTTGAATCAGTTGGGTTGGGTTGGGATTTTTTTTTGTTGTTTTTCTGTTTTGGCTTTTTGTTGGTGTTTTGTTTGTTTGTTTTGGTGGTTTTTTTAATCTTTTAACTGACTTGGAAACAAACTGAAAAGTTTGTAAAATATTGAAGGCTTCTAGGGTCGACTTTTGTTCAAGGAAAAAAAAAATCTACAATAAAACTCTATTGTGTTCATCCTCCAAGCCAGAAGCAGGGCCAGTATTTGTAAACCCAGAGCGAGGATTAGAAGCCAGGCTTGCAGGCAAAGAGCAAATCCAGGGGTTCACAGCAAGGACTCTCCAACTATAACAGTCCTGAAGTCCTTCTCACCCTGACACCAGCTGTTTATATCCAGAATATTCTCTTCTCTTTCTTAGATTCATACTGATACTTTAATATTAAAGGCCTTCATGCAGCTGATTAATTAAATTTCCTTTCCAGGTAAGGAGGTTTTCAAAGACAAAAGTGACTGTGAGATAACTAGTAGGTTATCTAGTTGATAACATAAGGAAGCAGAGACTGAATTTTGATGGGGGAGAGGAAAGGGTCGACAACAGGCATGGGACAAGAGGAAGAGGCACCAAGGAAGACTCACAGGAGCCCTGAGCAGCATCAGCAGTGAGTTTTCACACTGCTCATGGTAGTTAGGCCTTCTGGGGCTTTGAAAGGCTCACCAGTCTCAGGATAATTCAATAATTAGTGTTTAGTTCATAGCAGGTAACACTGTTTTATTTAGGAAGGGTTAGCATCTCTCGAAGCACTCAGGAGCTGGAACAGCTATCTTTTCCTATTTCAGCTTCTTTTTTTCAGAGTCACAATCTATCTGGTTGCTGAATAGTTAGAAAGACACTGAAAACTAATCACCGCCCTTCTCTAGTGTTACCTTCCTCTACAACCTGTTTACCCTCTTCACCTGCTGTTTTCCTAAAAAGCAGCTTACTGATAGGCGTCAGGATTACCATTTCCGTGGTGACACAGCTCATCAGAGAAGAATGCACACAGATGAACGTTACTTTTGTAGCGAGAGGAAAGCTGGTTTTTGGACAGATTTATTCAACAGAGGTGGTAAATGCGATCCTGCTTGTTACTGTAATTCACGGGCTCCCATCTTCACTCCTCTGGGCCTAATCGATTCCCTGGTGATCAATGCTCAGCTGGTGCTTGTGTGCGCATGTGTGCGCGCGTGCGTGTCAGGCACAAGTGTGCAATAGAGAGCTCAAGTTAACCCTGGTCCGTGAAGCATGTGAGCATCCTATGACTGAAAATATGTTCCCTTGCATAATCCTGAGATTAGCAAGTTTCTAGTAAAGGATGTCAGACAAAAATGGGAGGAGAAAAAATGCTTAAGGTAAGCACAGAGGGAAACCCAGCGTAAGAAAGTGACCACCAGGATTCACGCCAGTTCTGTCATCGATTCCTTTGTGACCTGGAGTGAGGCACGTCGGCTCCGTTGGCTTCAAAATCCCTTCTCTGGAAAATGAGAACAGGAGTAGGTGAAGCTATTTTAAAGGTTCTTGGCTGGTTGGACGACGTGTTCTACAAGTACCAATTGATTATATTCAACTCTATAATCGCAGATAGGAGAGGGAAGGATAGCAGATCAAAAAATGTGCTCCTCTCGAACTGTAACACTCATACAAAATGTCACCGGCCAAAAGTGATTCTCATCTTGGCGGCCGTGTTCAATGCGATCTGTGATTGCGCAGGCAAACCAGCTAAAAGCCGCTCACTGGTCCTTCCTCAGGTATACTGCTAGCCGTGGGTGGTTTTAATCTTAGAAGGGAAGGAGTTCTCCAGAGGTGCCCCCGTAGGAAGATGCTGTGGGCATTTTTAATAACTGCATTTCCACAGCTAGTGTTGGGGCTACTTGGCAGGGCAGCAGCTGGAGTTTCCACACACTTCTGCATCTAATAACTCCTTCCACATGCTTTGTGCAACTGGGAGGCTTCTAGACAGGATGGATGGTGTCTTCTACTGACACAGCACGTAGATAAATTGTACCCACTGTAAACTGAATCCATAGGCCAAAATCCTTGTACTGCAGACTGAGGGCCAAAGTTAAGCTATTTGGTTTGGGATTTCTTTTTTAATGAAAGGTTCATAAATTTCAGGGTTACAAATACGCATAGCCATGTGATTTTTTGCTTTGCCATTAACACACTCTTTTTGACAAAAACAGCTGAAATATAGGTTGTCTATATACGAACAGCTAAGGACCTTTCATGTTCAAGTCCCAGTACAATAATTTTCCATGAAACTATACGTTTCCATGAAACTGTATGTTTCCATGTGTGAGCAGACAATGAAACCTACTATTAGAACTGTCCATAGCAGCCCCTGTTAAGTCCAAAAGAGAAAGCAAACTAGTACAGAATTTGAGATGAATATTTGAGTTGAATAGCAAACCTGTGTATGGCTCTGTGGCTAGGAGGGTTCTTTGGGTACTACCATCCGTTGGTTTTATTTCTGAGGGTGAGCCAGTTGACTACTACAGGTTCTTCTACTTACATAAAGAGAGAAAAGAACTTCTACTCAGTACATCTGTCTTCCTGTCTATAGTTTATACAGTTTGATAATGTCTGACTGGACCAACGTGTCTTTCATTTGTGATGACCCATGTTTTTGGTTGGGAGCAGAGGGGAGGGAGGCAAGCAGGCAACCAAGAAAAAGGCTAAGCAAAAGTCTCAGCCGGCACACACCCTCTTCCACACCCTGCTCATCCTCCCCCCGAAGCTTGAGAAGTGGCAACTGCCTGGCATCAGTGCCAGCAGCTGGGTACCTGCACCGGGTTTGTTGCCCCCGCACAAGCCTGGTACAGCTGCCCCTGGGCACCTGGCAACAGACCAAAAAAACCATTCTAGCCTTTAGCAAAGATTCACCCCCCTCACACACACGCACACACACACACACACACACACACACCCCCGTCATGTTTTGAATCCTTTCATCAAGCCTTTGTTAGTTGCGCTTGGAAGAACTCCAGGCAGCCCAGAAGACAAAACAATGTAATACTTAAAAAAACCCAGTCCATTTTTGTGTCAATAAGGGTTCACGCGCATACTCCCTCTGTGAAGGTACGAGGCCATTTCTTTCAAAGCAGTGTCGCTTCCCTCCCATCTCTGCCTTGCTGCTTTGCAACAAGGTGTAACTGAGAAGATCATCCACTGAGGTGATGTAAAGCCCAGCGTCCCTGAATTCATTGTTAGTATTAGTTAAGCAAGGAACAGAGTCAAAAAGTCAAGAAAGGACTTTGTATGTATACATAGTGGAGGCTCCAGTCCACCCTTTGTATGGGGATAAATAACACTATATGTTTACAGACAAAAGTAATGAAACCTACAAGGTTGTTTAAACCTTGGCTCTTAATAGGTGTAATTCTGGTTTCTTTTCAAGCTGAAGTGTTTATGACTTGAAATCCACATTATCCCCACTGTCTGGGTCCCAGTGATTCCCTTCCTGAAGTAAGTTACTTGTTGCAGAAGTAAATCACTCCATACCATTTTCTTAAAATGATTGTTAAAAGACTTTCTCACAGCATTTGGGTTGCCAGTTTGAACTGGGTGGCAAAGTAATTAGCACCTCAGAAATATAACAGATTAAAAGTGAATATTTCTGTCTCATTTTGAACCCACTCATACTCAATGGATGTGTCAATTCAGCTCAGACTGGGATGTTGTTGGGGATGGATTCTGCTGAGAAGAAATTATGTTCAGAGAAGACAGAGAAAGCATTGCAATGAAAAACACAATGCAGGACAAAAATCTGTGAGAATGAAAAATCTAAAAGATTAGATAGAAACGAAACAGAGATAGAAAGCTTTTGATTAAAAAAAAAAAATACAGGAGCCTAAATTGTTGGAAGTCCCGTTTCTATACATAGCATAAGCTTTAGTTTTCATTGAAAACGAGCTACTACAAATTAATCATCACTGTATAAAGGAGAGGCTTTACGTTGCCCAGGAAAAAAATCACAAGCCATGTGAATTATTTTCATCCAGTAAGTAATTCAGGAAGGATTTGATTCTGCAAAGTAGTTATCTGGGTAGTATTACTGCTACACGAAGTGTCAAAGATATGGTGAGAGTCCATACGTATGCAGATCACCCCACCCAGGTGCAACCACAAGACGTGGGAGGTGGAAAAAGCAAGGCTGAGCGCAGTCCACACCAACAGCCTTGAACCTCAGAGCTGCAAGTGTTTGCGTATCCGCTAATGGAGATTAGACTGTCCATATCCTTAGAATTCTGTAAATAAGTAGAAATACTGAAAATGTGAAAGAGAGGTAAGGTTTTTTTAGTAATTCCCCCCCCCTCTCTGTGCTAGTTTCCTCGTCAGCAGAACTCTGCTGGCTTGAATGCTGTTATTTCTAATTTGCCATACAAGAGTAAAGGCAATCAAGAAAGTTCATGTGCTCACATACAGTTATACACATGCATGCATTGATGTATCATACATAATTTCTCAAAGTAAATATGTAGTGATTAATTTAATATAAGAAATAATTGCAAACAGCATAGTGGGTCATGGGTGACAAATCTAATCATTTACTGAGAGTAATATATGCAGAAATAAACAAGATCTAGCTTCCACCCAACGTGTGGGAAGTGAGCTGGGATTCAGGCGAGCGTTTGGATTTCTCATTTGTGGACAGAAGGTTGCAAATTTAAGCACTTAACAGACACCTCTCTAATTTCCTGGTAACTACTAATTTTTGTAATGGTTATTAAGGCCTCGAGTCCTAGTACTGTCAGCTCATTATTGTATTTGTGAGTTAAGTGGAGCAGGTAAAACTGCAGGTGGACAAGGGGTAGCTCCATCTTCTCTCGGGCCGGTGTAGCTCTCTGAATTAGAACGTGTAACCCCCTCTAGTGGAAAAAGGGAAAAGTGGAAAAGTGGCTCTAAAGAATTTTCCGCGGTGAGACACGGGCGTCCCCATTGCCTCGGTGACTGAGGAACGAAAATTGCCATGAGCACGCACCCCTGAAAATGCCCCGGGCGAGAAAAGATGCAGCGTCACCCATGTTTTGCTGCGGGATGCAGGAAAGTGCTTGTAATAGAACGGAGTGAAATGAAGGAAATAAGGTTTCGGCCAAGCATCCTGTTTCACTCCAACGAGAACTCGGCTAAGCTGAGCCACCCTGAGAAGTTTCCTTTTAATAAACAGCCACTTCAGTTGCAAAGTCCTTTAGAAAGTGGATGCTGAAACAATGCCATTGGCTTTCTCCCATCTCAGTTTCCCCATCTTCAAACCAGTGAAAACACTTACCCTCGGAGTTCCTCGGAGGTGAAGTGGACACTCGGCAGCAAAGTTAAGTTATTAAGTATATATACACAGCAGGAGTGTGGAAGCACACCTGGGTTCCCAGAGTCCCCACCTTTGCATGCAGATGAAAACTGGCCCAGTGGCATCTTAGTTGTATGTTCTTTGTCCTGGTCAGACACTCTGGTGTCACGAAGACAGCTCCACGCTATGTCACCTCCATATTTAAATGAAGACAGGCAAGAACTTTTTAGAGACACCACCAAAGGGTCTCTGAACCTCCAAAAGAGACCATTTGTATATGAGTGAGAGCACAATTGTTTGTCTTTTTTTTTTTTTTTTTTTTTCTTTTTTCAGTAGGCAAAGTGGTAGTTGTGAAAGAAAAACTTTAATACATTGCTCTCTGCAAAGTTAGGTTGATCACATTGTGCCTGTGCGCAGCTCAAGTGAAATGAGATTTGTATGGTAGATGTAGATTTCCTGGTAGACAGGGAATGCTGCAAACTTGTCACAGCAGGTTTCCTTCGGAAGGAGAAAAGTGGAGCCCCCTCACAGCTGAGGTCAAGTCTCCAGAAAATTCCTGAACCTCTTCCTATTCCCTCTGCACAGCGGTACGGACTTACTGAATTTTAGGGTGGGCTGATCCATATTGCAAATGCAAATGGCAATATGTCATGGTGGTCTGGAACTGGACAACTGGTTAGATGGGAGAACCAGAAATCCCCATCCTTGACCATTCTTGGAAATCTGAGGAAAACCAGAAAATGATTCTCCTTTCTGTGAATCTCTGTTGCACTTTCTTTTTTTTTCCCTTCTCATGGAAACCGAGGGTAGCATCTTCCTTTAAATTTTTTTAACTATTTTCTCATCTTAGAAGATCGGTATCAGGCATCAAGATGGTAGTTGTGTGTATAGAATTCTGTATTTTTCACTCAGTGTATAACCTCAAAACTCTTCATTGATTTACAGACTTTTCAAGTGCTGTTTGCACCATCCTGTGAAATGCAAGTATGTACTACGCACAGTTGTTCTATTTTTTGTTTTTTTTTTTTTTGGGGGGGGGTTTTTTGGTTTTTGGGTTTTTTTTTCATTTAAATGTTCATGTTTACAGGTAATTTTCCAGTATTCAGAAAATGTTGTAAAAGTAGAAGTGTGAAACAGTCGTAAGATGCTAGAAAGTGTCGTGCCAGATTCTAGAAAAGCTTCTCGGAATCAACACAGCTGGCCAGGAAATACCCCTGCCTGCAACCCACGTTTGGCTAGCTTTTCAAAAAGGGGGTTTTAAGAGGTTTCATTTTAATGTTCTAATGTCACAGCAGATCACAATGCCTTACAGTAATCAATCCTTAAAAGTGATTAATTCTGAGGATGTGCTAAAGGGTGTGCTGTTATATAAAAAGAAGAGAAAAGGGGATTTTACCCATTTATTATTTGCATAATGATTGAGGACTCCCCTCAGTTGAGTGCTTGCTAATTTGCAAGACAAAAAATGAATGCTCACTTTCAACACGCACCTAGTTAAGTCCTAGTGGAAACCCGGCTGAGACGTCTCTTTGCATGTTTGCATACAGCTGAATCTGTACCTCCAGAGCATTAAAGTGCTGCTACTGAGATTTTCAAAGCAGCCTGTGAAATTTAGTGGGATTTTCACATGCAAGTCTCTACTCTATTTTGGGAAATTGAGAGTAAATGCAGGTGCGAACAAAGATACTAATACAAATTCTAGCTCGAACTTGAAGAATCAATATAAAATAATTAATTAGAAGTCATAAATCAAACGCTTGTTATCTAGTGTTTATGTGTTAGCAAAAAGGAGAACTGCCTGGCTTCCTGAATAACTTAAACAGCACACACAAGAACTCATGCTATGCTAGTGTCATTCGTTGCCTGCATTAAAAGAAAACTAATCATGTAGGAAATGACCACTTGATCCTAATAGCAGATCCCTGCTCAGTACTCTGTAAAGATCAAAACAGCAAGGCAGTGCTTACTCCCCTCTCAAGGAATTCCTTCTGGGGCTCAGAGCTGCACCTGAGTGCAGAAAATCACCGAGGTTAAATACCCAGCCCCACTTACTCATCAGGCACTATCCTGCTTATTCACAGGACAAGCTGGTTTTCTTTCCAGATACATTTTTAGCACGATCAGACTTCCTACGTTTCCCACCACTGTTACTTTAACTAGATTTTCCTGTGCTTGGAAGCTTGAATGTTTTGGCAGCCTTTACAAATAGAAGTGCAGCTTTTGACCCCCGGGCATTATCCAATTCCGCACCACACATTTATCAACCTGAATGTGGTGTTAGCTCTATGGACGTTTCCGCTATCACTTCATGGAAGTTTCTAGTCTGCCCAGTTCTCCTTTCTGACCAGATGAGCACCTGTTAGTCTCAGGACTGGGCAACCCACATAAACCGTTCACACACCGGTGCAGCCTCCCAGATCACTACCGACACCACAGCGCACCTTAGCACTCTGACCTTCCCGTAGCCATGCAAGGCTTGTACCAGCACTGAAAAACTGAGAAAAAACGGGTCTGCAAACGCAAAAGGCACTGTGGTCAGCAGCCACCAAGCACCCCGCTTACATCTGAAAGGGGGCAGGTGGCATCTGTAAGGAGCACTTCAGAGCAAAGAACGTTTATAACATACCTGGTCAGAACAATGCTGGCATTGCTTATTTTCAGCAAACACCATGGAGGACCTCTGCTGCTGAAGGCTCTGCAACAATGTGTACAAAAATATATAGGCTTGTGCAGCTCAGCGCATGTTTTATAAGATCTGGCTCTTGGTCTGTTTGTAAAACCCGGGAAGCCTGCATGTGCCCAACTGCGCCGCCGCAAGAAGCTGGCTCCACGGGCCGGATTCGCATCTGCCCTGCTCCATCGGAGAACAACAGCTAACTTGCTCCTTCCCTTGTCTAACCGCAGATGCACTGATTTGATTGAAAATATGTAAATGTCAGTTTAACACCTTCCCCGTGTCATTGTTACAGCGTTTTGGAATGGTCTCCTTGCACACGCAGCGCGCAATGTGCTCGTGTCCATGGCTCTCCAAGGTTTAGTCAGTGAGTCGATGGTATCATCCGCTCCAGATGAACGGGATGCTTTGCTGTGAGGAGAGGTCCCTGGACATTCACAAGTGAAACGTTTCAGTTTACTACACGGGATAATGTCTCTCTCTAGTGGCTAGGTACAGCCAGTAGAGCAGCCTGCCTTACTTGCAGTTTTGTTGGCATTTTCTAGTTAAACAATCACCGCTGTAGTCAAATTCTGTCCTGAAGGTCCCAGGTTTAAGCACTTTATTGAGCACATCATCGACATGCGGTCCTGACTTCACTAAATCCAATTAGCAAGTGTTCATTTCGCAGGGACTGTTAGCTGTTTAATTTTACAGAAAGAATATT
This sequence comes from Podiceps cristatus, assembly GCA_000699545.1. Classification (NCBI taxonomy): domain Eukaryota; kingdom Metazoa; phylum Chordata; class Aves; order Podicipediformes; family Podicipedidae; genus Podiceps; species Podiceps cristatus. The sequence goes on along the minus strand of KL256700.1, from coordinate 9,541 downwards.
GCTTTGAAAGAGGTAAAAGTTCATGAAAACACTCAAGGTTTGGGAAACAGTTTCTGGCTAAGTACAACTCAACCAAACTCAAGCTTTTGGCACTGGGAGTCTCAGGACACTTCTGAAACCCCAAGAATATGTAATGTTTAGACTGAGGGTGAGAATAAGCTTTTCTCTCAGCTCCTGACGTATTTCAACTTCACTCCTAAAAGCCAGCCGAATGTTCAAGCAGGGAAATTCTAATAAAAAAAGGGTGATATTTGAGTGTTAAGAGGCTGCTAACTTGATATAGATTCTTTCTTCCTCTCCACTTGCTCACAAACAACAGTTCAGTTCAAGCGATCAATGACCAAAGGCCAGATTTTGAGAGGTAACTGGATGCAAAAAAGATAACAGTTGCGCACCTAGAAGGGACTTCTGAAGTTCTCTGTTGCACATATGGAGAAAATCCCACTAAATGCCTGCCCCTTTGAAAAATCCTGTTATACTTCTAGTTTTCTCAATACAGTAACTGACCTTCACCATTACTGATATGCAACAGCTGTTTGGTAAAAACAAAGTAGGGATTTCAGTCCAGCCTTTAGTGTCCACCCACCACCAGGGTCATTGATGTTGACTGGGATGGGAAACTGTTACAGTAAGGCACCAAGGGGGGGCCGCACTGCCACTGTCAAGGTTATGTGTGTAATGAGGAGATTTCTATCCCTAAGGCTGCCCATCTTGCAGTGAGAGTCAGGAAAGCCTCAAGACCGAAAATCTCACGATGGTGTTTTGAAGCTTGCCTGTCCGGTTATACAAGCACAGAGTGTAAGAGGATTGCAATCCCTTCCCTTCGCAGCTGCCTTGCCAGAGCATTGTTCCCTACAACAGCAGGGCAGCTGTGCTGGGTGGTGGAGCACCCGGACTTTTGGACAGGCTGAGGACTCTCTCTCTCAGGACACTTGCCCCCCCGCCCCCAGTGCTCTGGTGGGGAGGGCAGCTCGGTGGCAGCTGGGAGCAAGCCCGTATTCTGCCCTTGCTCTTCCCAAGGCAGTGAACCTTGTTGCAGTGAATGGGAGAGACAGGAACTGCAGAAGAGAAAGAAATGCTGGCTGGGGGGGAAGGAGAGTGAAATGGTTTAGTGCTAGCAAAAAACCCACTGCTTTTGCATATGGCTAAGCCAGGAAGAAGGGAAACTTGGGGATGGGAAACAGCAGGGAAAGCTCTTCCACCAAATTATAAACAAGACTGTAATTGGGGCTGGAGAAATAATATCCTCATGTTCTCCCAAGGCTGCAAAAAAAAAAAAAAAAATAAGTGGAAG
>KL256699.1:30679-56944 GCA_000699545.1 Podiceps cristatus | reverse complement strand
TCAGCAGTGCTGAGTGCAGGGGGATGATCCCACCTGGGCACACTGCTCTAATTTCCCTCTAACTGTCATCCTCTTGTAGGTTGGAAGAAATATTGACAGGTGGCTGTGGATGCTGGGTGCCAGCCGTGTTGTGACTCGTGCTGAGGGGGACTGCAACGTGGCCCAGAGCAAGCATGGGAGCCTTGAGGCTGACTTTGAAGCCTGGAAAGACAAGTTCCTCGGTCGGCTCCAGGCGCTCTGCAGAGGGGAAAAGAAGCCCTGCAGTGGGAAGTGCAGAAAAGGGAAGTGCAAATCCCTGGGAAAGCAGAGCAAGGAGAGCTCAGATCATGAACATGGGGCTTCAGAGCACGAGAATACTGAGGTAGGGCCAAAACCCATGGGACCTTATTTCTGGTTCAGTGCTCCTTAGAGCACTGTTTGACTTCTCCTTCCTCCTACAGCCTAGGGGGCTGCTGTGGGAGCTTGATACCTCTTTGTTCTGGAGCAGAGGGGGAAGAGGGATGAGATCCCACGGCAGATAACATGTAGAATAAGCCATCCAAAAAAAAAAGTCCAAAGAATTAGTGATGGACCTAGGCTAGGCGGCGTTTGTATGATGAGGGAGTCTTCCTCTTGAACAGGGGGAGGTACGTGTTGTGGCAGATGCTCCAGGGAGCCAGTCTGGGTTCTCATCGGAGTCTTTGCTTTCTCTCGTGGCCGAGTGAGGCATGTAGTTCCCTGTGAGCAGTTTAACCTGTTTCCACTTCATCTCGTTGAAGCTTAGGGGCTTTGCCTGCGTCCCGAGGTTTTCCTGAAGGCGCCTGGGGGAGCGTTATCTGAGCAAGCCCTCTGTTTCCTCTGAATCTGCCTCTCTGCGATCATTTGTGGGTCTTCTGGAGTGTGTGTTTGATTGCAGGTTTTGAATAAGAAATCCTCTTTCTTGCTCTACAGTGCAGGACCCAGAGCAGCTATGGCACTTTAATCTTCCCTGCAAGCCACTTATTATGGGCTGGCAATGATCGCTAGGGCCAGGTTGAATTTTGTAGGAAAATAGGCTCTTTCCTGGCTGAGTGGGTTTGAGTGTGTTGGCCACTGCAGCACCAAGAGGAATAAATCTTGCTGTTACCTCAACGCTGTTGTGCTGTACCCCGGCTCTGTACAGAAAGGGAGACAACTCTTCTGCTCTGTGAAGAGTCTGATGTGGAAGCAGATCTCTCGGTCCCTGTTTGTTCATTCAGGCAGGGGCACGTGGAGGAGTTAAAGGGACTGAGGCTTCCGGATCGTCCTTGGATGCAGCGGGAATTGGACTCTCTGTCTTCTCATGTGATCAGATGGGCACATGAGGAGAGCGGAGCAATCTGGAGGCAGGATATCTGGACTGAGTTTCAGCAGCCTGTGTGCTACTGAACTCTTAAAAATACCGATAAAAGCCCCACATTTAAATACATCTCATACATTGTACAGGTCATTGGTAGACTATTTTGTTTTCAGTAGTCTTGACTGGTTGTGAGAGCTGATTTCACTGGTTTGTGTAGATGAAGAACTTGTTTAACATTCAGATACATTCTTTTTTTTTTTTTTTTTTTTTTCCCTCTGATCTCTTACACAGGCAGAGGAGTTGTTTGAAACCAGTAGCGAGGAGGAGGCTGATGCTGAGGAAGCTGGAGGCACGAATTCTGTCGTCGATGTTGAAGATCTCGGCAATATCATGAGCCACATGAAGAAAACAAAGGTACTACTGGTACAGCGAGTGTAGAACTGTCAGGTCTTTATCACTGATCAGTTGAATCCATTAAAATATTGCCTGCTGGATTCGAATCTGTAGGGTCCGGTTAGAGGGAGGGTAAAATATGAGCTACTGGAGAACCTTTCCCAAGAAAAGAGGATCCTTGGAGGTGTGTGGGGTATAGTTGCTGTCTCACTGTGACTTGTTCACCGAGCAGATGTAGCAGTGGTAACCTGTTACTGAGAGAAATGACTTCCCCAGCTAGCGGTTGGGTCTGAATGTACCTCTCCGCCACCGTGATGCACAGTCCAGCGTCTAAACACAAATCCTGTCACTGTCTCTGCCTGTGGGTGCGTCAGCTGAGGGCAGGCGCGTGTTGCGCCGGTGTGTCGTGACGGTGAGTAGAGCCGCAGGTGGAGCGGTAACTGCCCGCAGAGCAAGCCAGCGAGCTGTGCTGAGCCTGCCGAAGTCAGCCGTGGTTCCTGCTTTGTTTCGGGGTGTTACTCTCTCCGTTTCTGCGCGGTTCCGTTCACGCTTCTTTTTCTGTGTTCTGTCTGCAAACAAGATACACCAACCCCATTTGGTTAGCACACAGAAAGAAGAGAGGATAAAAACAGCTTCTAGGCGAGGCCTTGGCGTGCTCCCCGTGCTGTCTGCTGGCCGCGCAGTTGGCAGTCGGGAGGGGAAGGGCTGGCCCCGGGGTGGATTTGATGTACTGTGTTGCCATCTGCTGACTCTGGCTTTCCCCCTTGGTGATCTCGGTGATGGTGGTGTCTCCTCGTGAGCTGCCCTGTCTGTGATTACACCTTCCTTATCGTGCGGCGTGGACTTCTCGCAGCTCTTTCCTGAAGCTCAGCAATCTCCTCGGCAGTCTGAGCCAAGGTGATGCCGCTGGGCCAGGCCAGGCCTTGGATCACGGGAGGCTGCATGCGTAGGAGGCAAAGGGGTTACAAAGGGAGCGTGGGGATCTGTGTTCCTCGCCTCAGGGAGGGGGAAGGAGGCAGGATGCGTCCTGCTGCTTGTAACGCTGACGCTAGGAGAGCGGCCCCACTGACGTGGGGGCAAGGCACTCCACTGTGCGCGTACCCCCGTCCCTGGGCTTGTATCCGTCTGTGCACTGCAGCTTGCAGGAGGAGGATGGATGAACCGTTTGGCTTTCCTTTGTTGGAGGGAGAAAGATTGATTCCTTCTGTGTAACTGCCGTGGTGCTGTCTCCTCTCCTGCCTGTGCTCACCACTGGAGGTCACTGACAGAAAGGGAACTGCGCTGTCTCTAGCAGCCCTGGGAGGTGATTGAGGCCAGGGAAGGGAGCTGGTGGCATCCAGCAGCTTTATGAGAAATTAGACGTTGAGTTTTCACTGGCTGACAAAATATGGCAACACCGTGATCAAAGCAGAGTGTAAACCAGGAAAAATCATAGTCCAGTTTATGAATAAAAAGCGAGCACAGCGATAAACTACTTCCTGCTCGTAGCTTCTCAGGCTCATCGTTCTGCTAGTCGGCGCGGCTGAAGTCAGCGTGGTATGGCAGTGACAAGTCATTGCTGTCTACGACTTTGGCTGATGCACGATTCAAACAATTGAGTGCTTTCTCCTTAGCTTTCTCATTACTTTGCTTGAGTGGTGAGAGGCCTGCCTGTTGTACGTACAAGTTACTCCAGGAGTGCAAGTGTCCGTGTGTAGATCAGGTGGTTGTGGCTCTGACTGAAGTAGCCCCTCTGATCCGAGGGGCAGCCGCTGCCTGAACACATCTGCAAACTGCGGTGTCTGATCTGCTGCCTGTTCTTCCGAGCAGATGGCAAACGCTTGCTCTGCCCTGGCAGTTGGGTGCTGCCCTCTTGCCTCTGCACATGGTTAAATCCTCAAAGTGCCAGTCTGCGTGGGACCGTGGTGAGGACGGGAAGTGCACTCTGGGCGTGGAAACGTCCTGGCCCTTTGGGCTATGAGCTGTTGTCAGCTGGTGAGACAGGAGGTCCTTAAAGGGTGGATCAGCCTTTCTGTCGCTGGTACCACTGAACTGCACTGCTGTAGCTGTGTCCCAGGTTTTTGGATTAATTTTCAAACCCTGAATGATGTAGTTCTTGTTACTGGCCCCTCTGTTCCCGTTCTGCGTGGTGGTTCTGCCTAGCTGCAATCTACCGTTCTGGTTTCCTGCTTCTGTAACCAGAGCAGGCAGTGGAGAAAGGGCTCTCAGCGATGGCTGCCATGTAAAACCTCTGGAATGGGGCGTCCTTTCCTGAGCAACGGCAGGATACAGCTGTGTAAATGTTTCATGAGGGAGGCTGAAGTGATGGCGATCCCTGTCATTAGCTGGGAGAAAGAATGGCTTTGTCTTGGTGGTGATTCTCCCGGGGAATGTGCGCATTGACTCGCAGCAGGTTTATGCCAACACTTGAATTGTAAAATCATCCCGTAGGTGCAGTTATTTACTGTAACGAAAATAAATGCTGAAGGCTTGATATGAAAGAGTGGGATGATCTGTGTTTATGAAAGTAATTTATCACGATCGGACTCTCTTGCTCCCAGGTGGGAAGATTTAGTTGTTTAAATCCAGTGCATCTCAATTTAATTCAGACCCTCACTTCAGTGGCTATGGGTTAGTGCAATGAGAAGGTTTCTTTCAGGTGAGTTGTGTTGTCCCTTTAGCCACTTTTTCTCTCCCAGGATGCTGAACTGTAAAATTAGTCTGATGCTTTTGTTTGACACTGATGTAATCTCTCTTGCAGTAATCCCGACCACGCAGGCAAGGCTTTGGGTGGCTGTAGCTGGGCGACCCTACACAAGCTAGCAAGCTTTCCCTCAACCTGTGTTTCAGGGTTATATCCCAGATGCTTTTCCATACGCAGAGTTACTTGGATTTGAAGAGTGCCCAAGAGTTTCCAGCACAGGGCTTGTGGCTTTTGGTGTGGTGTATTAACTCCTCTGCCTATGGGAGACAGAACAGCAGGTTCTGCCTTGTGCAATGTAGCTAATTCTAAACACTTTAGAGTCCAGCTTCGATCTCTTGCAGGCGTGTGTTACCTTTTGTGAGAATCACTAGCAGGTAAGACAGATGTGCAGTCGCAGAGTCACAATCCCTTGTTGTCCTGCCTTTTATGGGATGGCAGAGTGAGGCTGTGGAGGCAAGTTTATCTAGCAAATATTTGCTCAGCTCTCTGCAGGTGATCTTAATTTAATTTCGCATCCATCTCCTGTTACTTGACTTGATGGAAATCAAGGCTGAGTTTTGTTTTACATCTTTTTTGCATTTTACCAAGTATTGTCAAAGGGCCTGAGCCAGGTGCTGGATTCTTGCAGTCGTTTGGATAAGGCAGGGGGACTCAGGAGTTCAGGGTGAATGCCAGAGCCTCTCTTCCTGCTATTGTTGTAGCTGTTACATACTCTCCCTTGGAAAATACATGAATTTTTAAAGAGCTTCCGAGGATAAAGGTACACAGTTCAAGGTGATGGTGCCTTCTGCAGGCTGAATATGAGCCCCAAAATTGGCATAAGGTGGGGTGGTAACAGGAAATCCTTCAAATATATCAAAGGATGACTGATACAACGGTAAATTCCACACTGCGTTTACCAAATCTCATGTGATGTGGTGGTGACTACGTCATAGCTGCTAAAATCCAGCCCTTTTTTTCCTGAGTAATTCAATTTCTGCAACTTGCTGCCATGAGAAATAGTTGCAGGTGATACTCAGTAGGCTCCTGAATGGGACTCAAACCTTTAAGCCAGCCCAGATAGTGCCGACGCTTGCATGAAGGGAATTGCTGGGCATGGAATTCCAGCAGCGCGTAATGGGACCGTGGCCCGATGGAGGGCTGGAGAGGTCAATCTGTTGCTCTCAGGTCTCAGCTCTCTTTTGGGTGCCTGATGATCCGAGGCTGTGGGGCCAGGCTGGGCTGGGTGATGTGCGGCTGGGTGCGTTAGGGACTGGGGTTTCTCTGCATTTACTGCCCCTCCAGCTGCTTGTTTCTAGGCCAAGAACCCGGGCCTGTTCTCCAAATTGCCTTTTTTTTTTTTTTTTGCACAGAAGGCAGTGGTGGTTCTTAGTGGATTTAATAACTAAGTGGACTTTTAAGTTGTACAACGGTGGCATACTTTCCCTGTCCTCCAAAGTTAATCCCCTGAAACGTATTTATCAGATAAAATGTGAAATCTAATGGGTATGTTTGTGGCCTGCAAGACTGCTATTAATCACAGGGACAGCATTTCTTAATGTAGATTATCTCCCACAGCTGGGAGATTGTGATAAACTGGAAAGACAGATCAATCTAGACTTGGTTCCCAGGGAATGAAATGGCTTTATTAACCTTCATATTTAGAAACTGCAGGCATGAGTAATAGTAATAATAATACCCTAATTTTTTTTTGATGGGTTGGGAAGTCATCAAATGGGCATATTTTGTTGACATAATTTTGCGATTAATGTTCTTGTTTTCCAAATCAAAAAGTTTAATGATGCTGATAGTCACATTTGCAATGTAAATACAGCGGAGGGGTGTGTGTGAGAGAGCGAGACTGAGTTTACGGGAAATAAAGTATGTCCCAGAGAGCATGTTCAAGAAGTTTCTGTTCGCTTCTAAGTCTGCTGGCCCCAGGAAAGGTTTCCTGATAGTTTTTTTAAGTCATCCCACACTAGCCATTGGCCACCACCAATGAGATTGTAAATCACCCCACTCGTGAAGTTTAAGAGCCTTTTGGACATGTGTGACTGCTACAGGAGACCAAACCTTGCTGACACCGGGTGGAGAAACTTCTACCGAAGGTGGCTGGAGTTTTATTTGGAATGGGGCAGAGGGTGTTAAGGTATAAGGTGGTATTTAAAGTATAAGGTTTGCAGACCAAGTGTTGCATGCAGCTTTGTGTTACAGGCAGAAACTTTTTAGAGTATGCAAGAAATGTTTGCCATATCTTAACCCAATTGAGTAAGGCTGGGGTGCTTAACTGTCAGATTTAGAAACGGCTAAAAACGATGTGTGCATTTAGAGCTTTCCAAAAACTTTCACTAACTTTTAATGGGTGAAAGATTCCTATAGGAAAAATGTGCTCTTGTCTGCAACAGCTCAGTCTCTGGGCTAGGTTTTGACCTTTGCTACTCTGGCTCAGAATTCAGTGTGATTCTATGTCTTAAAATAAGCTTTAATAAAATACCATTTAACTGCTTGGGGACCACTTCTAGCATAAAAATCTGAATTTGTCACAGGGACGCTTCACCCTTCCTCCTTCCTGTGTTCAAATCTTTCTCCTCTATTTCCATAGCTTGGCTATTGAATTACAATTTATAAACAACATTATATGAGCTCTTGAGGGTTGCCTTTTCCATATAAGACTTGGGAGTGCCAATGAAAATGAGGGAAAAAAAAAAAAAAAAAAAGAAAAATACTTTAAAGGTAACGTCTGGCTGGACATTCTGTCTTTGAAATGTAGTGTGGTACTCGCTTCTTTGATGAGCCTTTGTATGATAAGCCTTTGTAAAGGGCTGTGAGAGCTGCGAACGACGACTTATTTTTGCCCTGGGTGAGATCCCATAGCCCTTGCTGTTCTTTAGTCTGTTGTAAATTAATCAATAAATGGGTAGTGAAGCAGAGGTGATAGATATAAAAAACTCTGGACATCTGAAGCCCCCCTGAGTATTGGGCTTCCCCTTTACTTGCAACCTTTTCTTGACCACGTCTGTTGTTGACGATCGGGGTTTAGCCTCCAGAGTCCAGCCCATCTACTTACCATTTCTCACAAACTCTCTGTTCCATTTCTCAGGTGTTTATTTTTTCTGTGCATTTTTTAAAGTTCTTGACAGTCAAATAAATGTTGAACGGAAGTCCACAAATCAATGCACAGCTTAATTATCCGCTGATGGTAATTGCTGGGAGAAACACGGCAGAAATGGCCGGTTGATGCCGTTGCTGTATCTACGAGTAGCCCCACAAGGGCATCACAGCACCTGTTGCCAAGTCAGTGTGGCGTTTGGATAAGGTGTCACAAGGTTCAGTAAATGTGTCCGTGTTCTGCTGGACAAACCCTGCAGGTCGGTCATGCAGCTGGCAGTAAGCCTGTCTGCGCGTGGAACCTTCTTTGCTGTGACTGCCCAGCGGTCGATGCAGTTTGTCAGTGGCTCCCAACGGCAAAAGTATCTCTCTCCGTCTTGCTCGGTGTCCTGCCCCTCCGTGTGAAGGGCAGCACCGCTTACGGACAGGTTTGAGAGGGGGACGGGTAGCTTTTTCTTTCTTGTTACAAGATGAGCCACAGTTTTGCTTCTTTTGCTGATACTTGGGCTGCCCAAGCAGGCAAAGTATCCACCTTTCCTGGCTCGTGTCAGTGGTGTTCTGACAGCCCTTTTTTGCTGTTGGTTGCGGAGGCTTAGCCCGAGGTGGGAACTGCGTTTTGCTGGGTGGTGTGGATGTGCAGGTGGGATGGAGCCTCTCCTAAAAACTTCCTCGATGGAAGAACATTAAGAGAGTGGAAGTAGCATTATCTGAGCTCTGCAGAAGGAGCTGAACTCTATAACATGCCATTCAACGTTTTTGTGTTGCACGGAGTACTTCCATGCATGCTAAACCTTGCTGTGGGTTTTTCTTGTAATACCGCACTTAAGCTTGTGCGTGAGGAGGTCGAGTCCCTTTTTGCCTCTGGCGTGGCAGAGCCCCTGTGCCAGCGCTCCGTGGCAAGGCCGTCTGGGTCTGTGCTAGCACGTGGTCCCCGTTTGGGCTGGGTCCCCGTGGTGGTCAGTACTGCCGAAACAGCAGTGGGGCGGTGGCTCGCGAAAGAGGCGTGTTGTTGGGGATCATCCGCTGCAAGCAGCGTGCAGGAGAGACCTAGGCGTGAGGCAGAAGGCTTTGCTGGGAAAGCAGCTTGTGCAGTTGTGCGTGTGGAACTGTGCTGTGTCGTCCTCGAGAGGACGAAGCGCCGAGTCATTTCTAAATCTTCTCTGGCCTGTAGTTTTGAAAGTGGAGCTTTGGGTCCTGCAGGATGCTCTTGGGTATCTGTCTTGGTCTGTTTTCCCAGTTGACTAGTTTACATTATCTTGCAAGTCAATGGAGATTGATTGTGGTAGAAGCCAGGCGATTTCCTTTTGACTTTAATAATGTAGTCTTATGATAATCTTGTGGCCTCTCACATAATATTTCTGACAAGCTGGTTGATGCGTATCATTGGATGGGCTACAGACCAGAACTGTTCATGTGGGTGTTTGGAAGACTTGGATGTGGCTCCTGCTCAGGGCAAAAAAAAGAAAGTGCAAACAGGGACTTTGCCATGCTGCTCTCCAGCCCGCGCTGGCTCCGCTGCTGGTGAGCTTGCGCGTAGGCTTTGGCAAAACGGGCTGCATGGGAAGACAAACCAAGTGGGGAGCTCTCAACACTCTTCCTAGGACCGTGAGTTCTTCTGCTTGACGCTTTTCCTAACCCACGTTACCGTTTGATGGTTGGACGTTTTCCTGCGTTGCGAGAATTCTGAAGACCAGCGAAAGCTGCGTCTCTGCGGCCGGTACGAGAACTGGCTGCTTCTCGCTGACGCCTGACTTGGGCTGGCAAGCGCTGGATGCTTTCTTTTCTCAGAAGGCATTTGGGGTTTCTAACACAAAACTGCAGTCCAGCCAGCTTTGTCGCTGACAAGGACTGTCTTTTCTACACCAAGTATTGCTACTAGGAAATACAGCTCTACCTGGTATTAGCTCAGACTGTCTGGAGGCTTCTTCAAACATAGCAAACGATTGCAGAATCAGAATTCATCACACTTTTTTTTTTTTTAATGTGTGCATGGCATTTTGACCACTTGAAAGATTGGTGTTGAAATCAAATGCGCTTTCTTTAGTCCTAAACTGTAAGAAAAGAAAGAAATGATGGAGTGGGGAAGTCTTTTACAGAGCCACTTAAAAAAAAAAAAAAAAAAAAGGCAAAATAAGGCAAGATGTTGTGGAAGGATGTGTGCTGCATGCTCTGTGTGAGAGAAAGCAGAATAGACTAGAGTGGAAAATCTTACTGGTCCTAGGCTGGGCATTTCAGGACACTTGTTAAATCATGTTACTTGGACTTTAGCTGTGATTTTTGTAGCACAGAAGAAAGGAATAAAAATGTGACTATGTGGCCCAATTTTCAAATATAATCTAATCACTTTTGGGTGGAGACAGACACATTTTTAGTTTTGATTCTTTTTCGTCTTTGAAAATCAGTCGTCTTTATGGGGTATCCAAGGAAGTTTCCCAAATCAAACAAATGTTGACAGAATCACGCAGCAGCATGTGAAATGGAGCTGTAGTTTAACGACACCTTGTAAAAACCTTCCCTACAGCAGAGCAGCGATGTTATAGCTCAGCGAAGCAATCTTAAACTCATTTGTAGCCCTGCAGATATATTTTGAGAGTTGTGATCTGGGAATGTTTTTGTCCTTGAAGATTCTGGCTGATGTTGAACGTACAAGAAGATGGACGTTGGTGGGATCATTTATCCTCCCGCATTTCACAGCAGATGCGCAATCCCCCTTCATTCTGATTCAATCGAGTAGCAGCATAAGTCTTCTGTCATTACTTGTCTGTGTGAGTTTGGGCTTTAAAATGCTGTTGTGTATGTCCAAAAACCTCAGCACTGGCTTTTCAAACAAAAGAAAACGCAGGCTTCCCTCTGCGGGGGCTGAGCTGCAGGTCCTTTCTTTGGGTGGCAGCGAGGAGCTGCTGACTCAAGAGTAACGCAAGAAACCCTCTGTTATTTTATGGCGAGGTAGGGCAGGAGTGGCTGGGGACTGACTTCCAGCTTGTTATTGAAAATTCACAGATTTCTGTTCTGGGGGAAAAAAAAAAATCTTGCTTCCAAGTTTTTTCATTTGTTTATTTGTAGGGTTTTTTTGGGTTTTTTTGTTGATATCAGAACTTCTCAGGGGCTTTCCCCATTTCAGGGACGCTTCTTAAAACCACATGCCGTGATTTTTGCTTTTGGTCAAGCCACCTCCTCTCTCAGTCATGGCAAGGTAATGGATTGCCAACGTCCCCGGCTCTCAGCTGTCGTGCTTTCAACCTTGTCTGCTTTTTGATTCAGTTCAGACTCCTGTGCTTAACTGGGCAGCGGTGTATGGAGCGGGTATGTAGCCTGTGATTATGTAGGCTCTAGTAGCTATTTTTGATAAGATTTTCTTGCTTTTGGGGTGTTGCTGGTTCACTGATTACTCAATCCAAGTTTCCAGTATTTGTCTTTGTGCTCACTTGCAAATGCTCAAAGCCATTTTTATTGGTGACTGACAGCAGTTAGAGTATGGCAGCATGTAAGATTGGCAGGGTGCTTCGTCCACAGACCGAGCAAGTTGCAGTTCTGTCTCCATTTGTTACGGTTCGGTTGTGACGGGCAGAGCTTTGTACCCGGCGCAGGAAGGTCCTCGCAGCGCGCTGGCAGTTTTCTGCTCCTCTTCAGTTGTGTTCAGGGGTAACTTTGTGGCCCGTTCTCTTTCCATGGGTGTAGTCTTGCGGGAAGGCTGCCTTGGATGGCGAGGAGCGCCCTTCCTGCGGGCAGCCTGATGTCTGATCAGCGTTCAAAAAACCCCCAGGTGGTTCTTGCTTGTGGGGCCACTGACAGCTGAGCCTGCGCTAGGGGAAGGGCTGTCAGCTTTTCTGGCCGTTCTTGCCACTGGAGTGTTGCTTGTGTTGCTTCCAGAGCTCTATTTGATGTGAACCTTAGCTCTTCATTCATGTAATTCATGAACTTTACTTCGTTTAATCACTCCCCTGGGAAGGTTTTACTAATATTTCTTGCTGCCAAGCAGCCTTTTCCTGATAGCCTTGCCAACATTTTCCCTTAGCGCTGGTTTTGTTAGTCCTGGCTCCAGCCCCTGATGTATTACTGTTTTCTCAATGCTTGTGCCTTTCATTTGTTAAAAGATCCTGGAGCCTTTTGATGGATGAGGCTGTAAATGATGACAAAGCCAGGGGTTCCCTCTTGTTTGACCACGGGGAGGTTAAGTGGGAAAGAAGTTCAGTCAAAACTGGAAAGTTCTGGGTGTTACTTTCCTTCTGGGAGTAAAATTTCTTGGGGACCATGGTGGTGGTGTTTTTTTTTTTTTAGCCATGGCACATCAAAAAATAGACCCATAAGGCTAAAAATGCTAAATTAAGTTAATTTAGGGAATACTGCTTTGCATGGTGTTTAGGTCTCTCTTCTATTTTTCTCAGCCCCACAATATTAGTTTGGAGACCGTTTGATGTAATAAAATGGAAAACATAGGGAGAGATGGAGCACCTTGATGTCCTGAAGAGAGCACTTCAGAGAGGAGAAGTGGCAGTAGCACGTGCTGTTGGTCATGTTTGGATGTGGCTGAGTTTGGAAGGCGTATTTGTAGGAAACCCTTTCAGACACTTGAACTGTGATTTCTCAAAGGGGCAGCAGGGAACATGGAGGTCGTTGCTTGTGTCGGTGCCGTGTCTGACACCCTCTGCTTTTGTCCCATCAAAATTGGCCTTCTGCCTGCGCATCAAGTCTGTGCTGCCTCTGCCTGTATGGCATTAAAAGGGAAGAGATTTTTGGGGTTTTTTGCCTTCACCTGTAGAGGAGGTGATCCGAAGTCCTTACACATGAGATTCAATGGCTTTTATACAGGTCTGCTTTAACGGCAGTAGCAAAACAACCTGTGCTGAGCCTTGCGGTACCAAGGCATTGGACTGTATTCCTAGGTTTTCTCATCTGGGAGCTCTCTTGTTTGTAAACACAGACCAGAGGATGAGTCTTCAGTTTTTTTAGTAGTGAAGTATTTCAAGGCCAGGAAAAGCTGGCTCTTGTCACTACTTGCTTGATTTGTGACGGAAAGACAGTAATTTGCCTTAGATTTACTAAAGGGCTTTCTCCTAAATCACCAGAACTTGAGAAGTTTGCTCTGCACAAAGTTAACTTTGTTCTCTCCACTCAAACTCTAAATAATAGATATGAAAGGTTTATTAAGCAAATAAGTAAAACTCTCAGGGCTGTGAATTGCATTTCCCACAAGAAATATCTGAAGCCAACCACTTGCCGAACCGAACGAGTTGGGTATTGCAGTTCAGAGAAAAACAAATGATTTTGTTTACAGGCTTTCACATCAGGATGAGGGGGGGGAAATATTATCATCTCTGTGAGGGGAAATGTGATTATTGAAATAAATGTGTTTCTGCCCTGCCAGTAAGTCTCTTTTATTTCATCTTCTTATGTTTAGGTGCTTTTCTCACATATTTCAATAATAGGCAGAACAGGCAGGTAGAAATGCAAAACCCTTTAAATTCAGAAGAACTGTTTCTGTATCTAAAGGCTGCCTTGGATGGGATGTCTCATTTGTACTTAAGTCAATCGCTGCATTTTTAGTATTATGATACACTCCATAATGCATATTTAGTTCTTCTCAGGCCAAGTGAATTCTCCCAGATTGTAGAGCAGTACCTGGCCAGGATGCGTCCACTTGTAAATCCTGCACTTTGCACAGTAGCTAACAAATCTGTACTAAGGTAGTGCTGTTCCTTTTTAAGTGGACGGCTGGGCCTAGTTCTGGTTTAAATGATAGCTTGTGGGAGGAGCAGCTCTTTATTTAAGACTTAATAGTTAAAAGATGAAGATTTTTATCTTTTTATCTCCTCCTTTCCTATGCATGAGGCTTTTCCAGTAATATTAATATTTTACCATTGAAGCATCTTCCTGATAAATGAAGATTAATTCTCAAGAAATGAGCTTTTAAACCCAACAAATGACAAGTACTTAATAGAGCCAGCCTTTCGGGGCAGTTTAAGTGCTACAGAAACCAGTGAAATTCTGCCTGAAAACTCAGAAAACTGAGTGAAAGGAAGAAGGAGATGGAAACAGCTTTCTCCTTCAGTAAGGACCATGTTGTGTTACTACTTGTGAGCCAATACCTTGCTGCACGACCTCAGTGAGACTGAGAGGAAAGTTTTATTTCAAATGAGTAGGAAAGATGGTAACCCCTGTCCCCAAGTGTTTTACTTTCTTCTTCCCTTCTCAAGTGCTTATTAGGGGATGCTGTTTTGTCCATGAACCTCTGGATCTGTATGGGTTTACTTTTTTTTTTCCTTTTTGTTTTTTTTTCTTTTTTCTTCTTCTGAGGTACCTTTTATTTTCTGAAATTTTGCTCAGGTACAAAAGCAGTCCCATCTGTGTGGCCCGATTACTTTCTGTGTTTGTGAAGAACACAGTTTGGCAAGTCAAGAGCACTGGTTTCCAAAGTGGCGCTAACAGTTGGTGGGGAGACTCAAACTGGAAGCATTTGTGTGAACTTTTGTGCCAAAGACATCACAGAGAGGCTTGGATGTGAAAGAACCTTAGTTTTGTGAAAACAAAATGTTCTCTGGTTTTTGTTTGTTTATCCATAGCTCCTCTAATGTTTCCAAAAATCCATAAAGGACTAACAGATTACAAGTTGCATGAAATATTGAAGTAATTGTTTACCCTTTCATGCTTCTTTGTGCAGACGTGAAACAATAAATACCCATAAAGTCTCAGCAGTGACACTTATACAGCGGGGAATTCATGATTTCTTATGTACGTACGTTTCTCCTGCTTGTAACCTTATGCCAATACGTGATATCCCTGCATTTGGTGTAAGGAAGCTCCAGGGGTTTAACCGTGGCTATAAAGCAGTGCCTGCTGGTAGCCCCGCTTGGGTGGGATGCTGCAGCTCGGGTGTCTGGAGCTGGCTGTGGGGCGGGGGGAACAGCCTTTTCTTGCGGGGCCTTTGGTGATCACTGAATTTTGGTGGTGCGGGTGGCTGCCGCCTTAGGTGACTTGTGGAGAACACAACTTCTACGCTGGGAACTCCTGGGCCGCCTGACTCCTTGTGGTGATGTGGCTTTCTTCCCTGACCTGTCCCAAGTAACAGGAACAGCTGCTGTTACGCCAGACAACGCGTCTCGAGCACGTAATGGTTCGGGCCCTCCGGCTTACGTTCTGCGGAGCGATGATGTCAGTTGTGTAATCATGACACACTTGGGTTTAAATCCCAGAATCCCCGTCACTCTCAGATGAGATTCAAACACCTCGTCTCTTAAAACATCCTAGAGAATTTTGTTGCTGTGTTGGTAGAACAGACCGAGCGTGGTGGTGTTTTTTGTTTTTACTTTAAATTTACTGTCCTAAATTACTGAAGCATCAGTGTCTGATGGGAAGAGGGATAAAATGTAGGATTACATGAATGCAAGAATTCATACGTGGGCTCCTCTGTCAGTTTTAAGTTTAGCAGATCCATGGCTGAACTGTGCCACAGAGCTTAAAACATGATGCTTGAATCTAAACGGTTGTAATTCCCTGTCTTTAAACAGAGAGAACGTGAGCTCGAGGAAGGAGATGTTGGAAGGAGCTTGACTCGAGAGAACGCTGGGAGGAAGGAGGAGGGTGACAAGAGAGAGATGATTACCCCGGCTCTGAGGGAAGCACTGACGAAACAAGGTGAGGTTCTTTGGAGACCAGGTGGTGGGCCAGGCTCTGAAGTCTTGGTGGTAGACTTCTACCAGAGCAAGTGAAAGGTGGTGTTTGTGTTAAAGATGCTGCTCCGGACCCTTGGTCGTGGTAGGCTCTAACCTGCAGGACGGAGATCAGGAAGCGGCTGTTTGCACTCGATTGTTGCAGGGGGAGAATTTAAAGCCGGGTAACGTATCTCGGCATGATGCACGCCATGACGTGTGTGGAGTGTATCAGAGTTCACAGGGTTTATGTATCTGCTGAGGCAGCTTGAGAGAGAAGATGATAGTCCCACGTGCCTCTAGCTTCCAGAGTGTTTCTCAGAGAACGTTTAAAGATCAGCTTTGCATCTCCATTTTGCATCTTAGTCCCTTGCTTTCATTTCAGTTTCCAACTCTGATTTTGTTACTGAAACTTTATTTCCAGAGAGGGAAGGAGTTCAAACTAACTTAACAATCCACTAGGTGATTACACCAGTAGCTCTCCTATGAGCTGTAGTGAACAGTTTTAATGAACTTAATGCTGTTTTTAAGGCAAAGGGCAAGCATGAGAAGAGCTGGACTGGCAGCCCTGGGGTTCAGAAGCCTCAGTTCTGAGTGGCAGAGCCAGAGGGTGCTGTGAGCTTCCCTGTGCTGCTCAGTTGGAGACTAAAGGGAGTTTAGTCTAATTTCTTTTACCTCTTAGGAGAGTGTGCTCGGTTTTCTTGCTTGCTAAATCTGATAGTCTCTCTCCTGATGCTTCCGAGAACACAGTTCTGGTTACTGCGGTGGAGGCACCTTGCTACAGAGCTGGGCGCTGAAGTTCTAACCATGTCCTGTGAGAGCCCAGCAGCTGTGGGATCCCCACACCTTTGCTCCCCAGGATTTCAGCCGTTCTTTGGCCCGAGCTTTTGTAGGTGACTGGTGTTGCGTGCTGCCCACGAAGTATCTGACATGTTTGGTCACTGAGTTTTTTTTCATTAACCTTAGCACAGTTAAAATAAAAAGGCATCCTTTAAATTTGTAGTCTGAAGGAATAAAGCAAAGGCTTAGTGTGGAGTGGCCGTGCCTTTGCCTCCTCTTCATGCCCATCGTGGTGCTGCTGCGGGCTGGGGCCAGCGGAGGGACGGTAGGAGCCTGGTTCAGTACGGCTCTTCAGCTCCAACTCTGAAGGCTGAAGGGGTGGTTACACGTGCAGCCCTGCGGGCTAGCGGGGCCAGGGAAGGGGCTGCTGGAGACACGGCTGTCTAGGAACGGGCGGTGGGGAGGTAAGCACACTTCTCTGCTGCAAGTCCCCAGTTTTGAGAGGTTAGAGGAGGCCCTGACGCCATGGAAGGGTGCACCCAGTCCCCCAGACATCTCGGGTTTTGTTTTGGGACCCAAGAAGCCTAGATGGGCTGGGGAGACTGCCCGTGGCACTGCCTTCTGAGGGGGAGCAGCCGGTGGTTTTCAGCACGCTGCCCTGGCTTTATTTGCAGTCCAAGGCTCTGTGCTGGCTCTGCAGTGTATCCTGCGGGAGTCTTTCGCACTGGTTCACTTTCTGACCCAGTCGGTATTGGTTTAGTTTTGGGGAGTGCGTGAAACTTTGCTTTTCTAATGGTATGTGAAAAAAAAAGTGGTCATTTGAAAAATGAAAACAGTGCTGGAGGGAAAGCCGCCTTCCTACCATAATTTTGTTGGTGCAAAGGCAAGCTCCCCGGAGAACTCGGATTTCCTTGTGATGTTCCAGGGATGGGAATTCGTTATCCAGATAAGTAGGTATGGATTTCTCCCTTCCTTTGACATTCACGGTAGCGCCAGCATTGGATCAATGTAGGATCTACTTACTTAAATCTGCAGTTTCAAAGACTTAAAACTATTGTATCTGTATCCTTACAGTTACAACTGTCTCCCGCTGGCACAACCCTCCTCTCCTTTCCTCTGCTACTTGCATAATTCTTTAATGGTCACTCAACAGTGAAGAAGAGAAGCTGCTTTATTTTTTTTTTTTTTTTACATGTCATATAACTTTTTTTCTGCAGATAGCACACCAAGACAGTCTTATCTGGCTATAAAAAAAAACCCCTTTAAACAGCTCCCTCCTTCCCGCAGCACCATTCCCCCCAAAAATAACAAGTACAATGGAATCAAAAGATAATCTGATTTATTTAGCAACAACTGATTGCTTTGAGTATAGGCTCAGTGTCTTTTCAAGATTATCCCTGAGGGCATAATTAGCCCAAGAGAAGGAAAAACCTGAAAACCTGTACTAGTGATTCAGGAGAAAGCTTAACAGAAGTTTGCCTTTGAACAGCATCTCTTCACACTATTGTAATGCTCAGTCTTTTTATTTTGATTCGCCTTCAGACAAATTTACCTTCCTGTAGGTAAGGTGAATATTGCTTAAACAATGGTTTTATTTTAGCACTGGCATTGAATTTCAGCTAAATATAGCCTCACCTGCTGGGTTGTCAAAGTGTTAGCCCTTGTAGTTGCCTGGTTGCAAATACCTTTATAAAAGATGCTCTGCAATAGTTGGTTTTTAAAGTCATAGCTAGTCTTGTGTGTGAGAAAATGCTGATTTCCTTTCCATCAGTGTTCAGTCTTGCATAAAATACAGCACAAGCAGTTTAGTGCCTCCAAGTAACAAATACAGCTGGGGAGAGAGAGGCTGACAGTTTGGCTGTGTGTTCTATTTGCGGTGGTACCATTTTGCTGTGTTAATGCTTTTAGTAATTTCATCTGTTTAGGTAGATGTCATGACATAAACAGAAAACAGAAGCAAACTTTTTATATTAATGTTTCCTGGGGCAATTAGTAGATGCAGCCTAACGTGTTCTCATTTGCTGTCTGCACTTGCTTGTGAATTCTTGAAACAATCCTTGCTGGGATGGAGGTTTTTTTTGCAGGAGGATTTTGTATGTGGTGAAGTTTGCCTTTCAGAGCTCCTGATTTTTGAGGAGGTGCATTTAAATCCTCCTTTAGCTTTAGAGGGAATCTCGAGCTGCTGTTTCAATAGGAAGGGTAAAAAATCCCAGTGTGAATCCATGGTGGTTCCTCCAGTGTCCCCTGTATCAGCTGTGCTTATTTTATGGGTACAAAATATTGATTATCTTTTACATCTCCCTGCTGCTGTAAAGTCAGTAGAGCAATAGCGCAAAGTCTTGTGCCCTGTTGGGGTTGTTAACCCTCACTAGTCTTAACTGCCCTTTGATTTGCCAAACCTTTTATTGATCGTGGTGGTCAGACTGAAAGCCAAACAAATTGCCGTGCCGAATACGAATGCTAAGGCTGGCAGTTGGGGGAATCGTGGTTGTACTGTGGCTGAATTCTCATAATATTTGGAGGTCAAGCCTGATGTCCCACAGTGACAGCCAGTTTCATCATCCCCATCAAGTTACAGTTGTATTTATCAGTGCTTCAGGTGGTCTTTGATGTCCTCCTCTTAAACATGCAGGAATCAAACAGAGGAAAAACAAACTCAAAACCCTGAAGAGCTGATTGTTTGCTTAGGAGATTCCAAGGACCTGGATTTCTTAAGCTGCTCGTACCCTGTATTTCCGATGTGCTCTTTGCTTTGTTCTTTTCTGCGGTAGCACTGCTGAATACAGCTGTGCTTTTCGTGGCAGGAAATGCAATGGGGACGGGTTAGTGCTGCCCACAGACTGATCCCGCTGACGTTGTATAAATCCTTCTGTTGTGTCTCTGCTACCACAGGTACGGTTTTGCTGCCGTCTGCTTGGATTGTTCTGTCTTTACTGGTTAAATGAGCCTAGAATTTAGCACCGGGGTGTCCAGGATACCTCTATTTTACTTGTATCCAAAGGCAAGTGATGTTAGGAGACAGTTTGTATCTGAAATAGCACAGGCTGTTTCAGTAACTGCTTGTTTTCATGCTTTGACTTCACAGTTGATATAAAGATATACTTTGATCTGTTTTTCAGCATGTATGGGCAGTCAAGAGGCTGACTTCAGAAAAAATATCAAGGACTGGGCTTTTTCAAGTACTTACCAACCTTGTTTGAGATAAGGTTTTCAAAAGTACTTGGAGACTTTTGTTGGTCCATCCTTGGACTGAGGGTTCCAGTGCCTGAGCTCTTCTCACCACCTCACTGTGCTGAACTTATTGAGCATTTGGACTTTGGAAATGAGATCCACTGTGCAAAGACGTCGCACAGAGGCTGGTGCTGCTGGATGTATACTTTAGCAGGCTGTGCGCTAAAATGTTTGCACGCGTCTTTAGGATTCGACGTGCTTTACATATAGTTCTTCAACTCCAGGTGGCACTAGCAACTCACAGCTGGGGCAGGGATTAGTAACACTGGTGCAGTGCCTGAAATGTACCACGGAATTCAAATATTGGCCATTGGAAGATTAAAAATTGGTTTGCAAAATAGCAAATTATTCTTAGTAAGCAGAATAAACACAATGACCGAAACCAGGCAAAGTTAAGCCTACTAAACTTTCTCGCAGATCCTTAGAGAATGTCTGTGTAAATAAACAGCAAATACGCAGTTAAAGGGGAAGAATCCAGGAAGCAGAAGATGCCGAAGTCCTACAGCGTGGAAGCTGCCAAGAGCTGGTGGTGAGCTGACTGCAATACTAATTTGCTGGCGCAGATGTAGCAGCTTATCAGGAGTGGAGTAGATGGTGAAAGCTCAGTTTTGCGGGCCTGATTCTTCCCTCATGTAGTTGCTGAAGCTGGTGGAATTACTCCATGTATAGTAGAGGAAAATAAGCATAACTGCATTTATATTTGAAGTGCATCTTTTTTTTTAGGTTTTGGAATGGCTTTGGAGAGTATTGGTCTTTGAAATTAAGTCTAAGCTGCAACAAAATACAAGATGCATTCAGGCAAAGATAAAACTTGCTATCCTTTCTTCATAACATGACACTCTCCCCAAGCAAGGGGACAGATTATATGAAGGGAAACATGGAGAAAGAAATGTGCCTGGAATGACTGAAAAAGAGAGACTCGATAAAACACACAAAAAAAGATTTTGTCTGTAGCAACTTGTAGTTCTTGTCTCTTACTCCTTATGTATTTGTTCCAGGTACTTGAGGAAGAGAGTTGTGCAAGCTGGCTGCCTTCTTCCATTTGAAACTTTGCCTGAAAAGTTGACACTGATCTACAGTTCTTAAAGATGTTAACTTTTGGCAGATTTCTTGAATTTTCCTCTCCTGTTTGGCCAGCTGGTTACTGCCAGTTGTCGAGGATGAGATTCTAGGCTAGGCACACATTTGCTGTCTCCTACCCAGCCATCAGGCCAACCGAAATAGGTAGAAGATGCGAGGGGAGCTGGAGATCTGAGGCAGGGCTACAGAAGGCGCTGAAGGGACCCAAAGGTCCTCCATGAGGAGAGTGGGTGAGTGAGAGGGGAAAGCCCAGGGCCATAGCAAGCCATGTGTTTGTGGGAAGCTGGTTCTTCTGTGAGACAGCCCGTTCAAGAGTCCCATTGCGCCGCCTTTTTTTTCTGCTTGCTTTACAGCCCGAATGTGAATTGCATGTGCTCTCCTCCTCGGTGGAGCTTGTGTCCTCCCAACCTCTCAGACAGGCGTAGGGATGCTTTTGCTATTCAGAACATTTGAGGGGCTTTTGTCTTGCAGGTCTTTATCTTGGATGCAGTGTCTGAGGGCTGGTGGAAGGTGACTTCTGGAGATGGCTGGTTAGTTCTATTTTCTGAGGATTGTTCTGGTGGATTCCTTTCAGGAAGGAAGGTTTAAATTAGGTATTAGGGGGAAGTATTTTACGGAGAGAGTGGTGAGGGGCTGGAACAGGCTGCCCAGAGAGGGGGTGGATGCCCCATGCCTGGAGGTGTTCAAGGCCAGGTTGGACGGGGCCCTGGGCAACCTTGTGTAGATCCAGGCCTGGAGGTTGGTGTCCCTGCCTGTGGCAGGGGGGTTGGAACTCTGTGATCCTTGGGGTCCCTTCCAACCCAGACCATTCTGTGATTCATCAAATGGTTTAGGTTGGAAGAGACCTTTAAGATCATAGAGTCCAGCTGTGGTTGGATGGTGACGGATGTTTGCTTGTCAAGCCCTGAAGATCCCTTTTTGTGACTAGGGGAACAGCTGTTCTCTTGGAGTGGCAAAGCCAATGTGGAAGTTAGTGAAACTACCTGGGCTGAGGAAGGGACACCTTTTCTCTGCTTCGCCTTGGGTGAGGGGAGGTCTCAAGAACTTGCAGTTGATCTGGGGGATGGATTAAAATGGGATGGGCTGCCATGTTGTTAATGCCCGTGGCCTTGTTCTGTAAGACACTCTTTGCTGTGGTCGCTACTAGCGGAGGTCACCAACGTTCATGGCAAACATTTTGCAACAGCTCAGCAAATAGTCTGGCTTACCATGTTGCTCTTTGTCAAAGGTGCCAGATATTTGGCTTTTCTTTTGGTTTTTCTTCAGTATTAGCTGATGTTGATGAAAATACGAGTGGTCTCTGTGGCTGCGCTTGTCAAAGGCATAGTTTGACAAGAAGTTGTACATTTGAATATGGAGGGTTTTGTATTCCGACTGCCCAGGCAGTTCTGTGCTGCAAAGCAGAAGATGCTCTTGGATTAAAATGAACATCTGGGTTTAAGTGAAAAGACAGATTTCAAGAATTTTTTAGCTCTTTTATGATCAGCTGTGTTGAGGCTGGGATTTATTATAGCTACTGGCGTTCCCACCCTTGAACTTTGCCAGTCTCATTTTTTTGATACTAGGTTAGGTTTGGTTTGCCTGCTGAAGCAGCCGTATTTCTTTCACTAACCTTAATAGGCTTTTACTATGTGTTAAAAATGTTCAAAATGTTCTTTGTTTTGTGTATGATGAGAAGGATCTGAAGCAGCTCCACTGAAAGACCAAATTTTCCATCTGTTTTGGAACGACAGTATTTCTGTGTACAAGGTAGGGTTCTGTAATCCTTTCTCGTGTCTTCGCTCCTGCTTTGAGTTCATGGAAACAAGTCCTTCCACAAATCACAAGCCTGTTGTACTTTTTAAGAGCACTTTCTTCTTTTTCAGAAAAGAGAAAGCCTAAAGGGTAGGTCTTGATGGGCTTGGCAAGGGTTTCTTGAAGATTGAACAATGCTAGGAATGAAACTGGAGGTTTCTCCTACTGCACTTGGGCAATCTGAAAAACTCCACTGTCCCAATTCCACTTCTTTCTATTTTGGTACAAAATGCTGATACAATTTGAACAGTTTCCTTTCACCAACTGCATTTCTTCTTGTGGTGGGTGTTTGGTTGGTTAATGGGTTTTTTTTTGGTATTAATTTTCTAACTTTAGTCAGAATATTGTCTTTCGGGTGGTGGCTCAAACGCAGAGATTGTGGTATAACTTTCAAGTTGTCCTCAGTGGTGGTGATGCGTTACTGCTGTGTTGCTGACCGTTGGCTCTGGCCCTTTTAAACTGCACTCTTGCAAAGCAGCAGGAAATTATAAACATGCTCCTGGTGTGAAGTTCCCCTTTCTACACTGAGTTTCAGCTTTAACAGATAATCATTGCTTCAACCCAGAGGGTTTTTATTTAAGGAGATTGCTTGATAGAACCGTAGTGACTTGCCAGATGTATATTACTCTTTTCAGAAGAAAAGCCTTCTGAAAGTCATTTGGGAAGCACAATGTGACATCAGAGAGGCTTACGGTGACTGCACTCTCAGAGAAGGATGGCTACGTCTTTCTTGTACCTTTTTGTGAATGTTCAACCACTGATCTACTTCATTCTTTAATAATGAAATATTTGTGCTTTCGAAATCTTCTGTTGAAGCAAGCTTTTGGTGGTGTAGAGGTGTGCCTTTGGGTTTTCTTCTGGACGCTTTGCCACGTTGGGATAGTCAGCAATCTTTGAAAGCTGCTCAGTATGGCTGATTTACAGATGTGTTTTCTCCTCAGACTGTGCAGATATTGTGAGACTGTTTCTGATATGGACTGTTGTAGAAATTTGGATTATCTTAGCTATATCTGTTCTGCTTTTGAAACTAAAAACACTTACTCACGTACATAATTCATCCACGTTCAGGAGCTTAGGATGACTTGTTATGCGCAGGGCACTGGTAAACTAGCAAAACCACAACCAGAATACCTTTATATCCTGGAATGTGACGTGGGAATATAGATAGCAGTGTCCTGTCTCAGTGGCTGGGAGCTCAGTAGGGTCCCTCGATTAATTCTTTGAATGTCAGAGAATGGACTTTTAAAACTAGTATTTACATGTTGGAGTTGGATTGCTGCAATGTAGTTTTAACTGGTTGCAGAACCAGACAATGGAGCAGTCGCCATCTGCGATGCTGGCCATCTCTTTGGTTAAAAGTCCGTGGCCTATTAAGCTCCAGTTGGATTGTCAAGGCGAGCAATCACCAAATGTTTATCAGCCTAGTGTTATTGCCTGATAACACTCATTTCACCCAGAAGCTTGTTTAAAAGCTTAATTCATGTCTTATTATAGTTAAAAATGGCACTTAATTTCAGGGAAGCTTGGCAAACTTCTAGGTCATTCAAAATTTATCATCTAGAGCAAGATCAACGAACACACAGACTTCTGCTTAGATGTTCTTGTGCCTTTAGTCGGGAGTTAAGCTCATTACTTTGAGCCTGCTTATTATTTAAGGAATCTTTTGAATATTAGGCTGGAGAAATAATAAATGGATTGGTTTTGTTCAGCCTTAGGATCTGAAGATATGTAGGGACTGCGAGCAGAGTCCCATCAAGACAAGGCACTGTATTGTTTGGAACGTGTGGTATCCAAATATTCACTTAAGAGTTATTGCTCATGAGTAATATGTCTTAAGAGCAAAGAAGGGAATGTGTTAGCAGTGAGTCCTGGCCTACGAAGGTGCTGATTTCTGGATCATCAGTGAGATATGATTCAACCACCATTTGCCTTGGTAGAGCCACAGTGAAGCTGTGCGAAGCTGATGGAAGAGATGAGCTAGCCTGAGCTTTCAGAAGGGGTGTTCAGCAGAAGATGCGATGTGGGAACAGAACCAAGAAGCCCTTTGGACTGGTTCTCGAATGCATTTTCTCCAGTGTTTGATTTGAAACTTAGTGCTGCTTGGTTCTTGCTTAACATCTGTACTTTCAGCCCGAATTGTTTTGCTGCCTGTGTTACTAGCCAGGAGTAAAGTGAATACTTGAAGAAACAGACTTTACAGAGGTGGAAGGACTCTGCTCACCTAGAGTAGGTGGGTAAAGAGTGTTTGGCTTGGTCGCTGATATTTAATCTAATTTCCGGGTCCGAAAAAGCACGGCGCAGCGGGTGTTCACCACGACGGCTTAGCAGGGAAACCATGCTTTCCACCAGTTGCCTGCGCGGTGAAGGCCTGAGTTCAGCACCTTCTACAGCGCTTTTAAGAAGTTCTGCAAGTATATGCTCTTTCTTCCTGTAACCATAGCTGTGACTCCTGGAAGCAGCAAACAAGATGAGTAAACCCCTTCTCATCACTGAAGCTGGCTGAAGTTTGTAAGACTCTGTTTTGATGTTGAACGTGTACAATTTTCTTGGCCTTTATAGGAAGCTGTGGGCGCTCCACATGGAGGAAGTTGATTTAAGTAACTTAAGAGAAAATGCTGCCGCTTTGGGCTCCGGAGCTTGGCACCTTGCTCAGTTTAGCTGCTTCCTCTCTTCTCAAACAACTCAGTAGCAGATCTGGGCAAGCATGTCCTATTTCCAATTTAATTTTAATCTAAAACTTCTTGAAGTTGCCAAAGCCTCACTTAATCTGGCAATTGGCCCTTTTGCCATCTGATGGGGTCCTTGCTGCTGGCTCCTGCCAGCCATCTCCCCTGTGCTGGCCCAAGTGTTCGTACAGTCTCCTGGAGACAGTTCCCACCTCGGGAACCGACTGGGCTAAAATTGCGTATGTCCTAACCCCCCCTGCAAGGTTGGAGCCGGCGCGAGGAGGCAGGAACAAACCTCAGGTCACGAAGAAAGAGGAGACTGAGTGGATCTGCGCTGGATTTAAGTGGCAGAGTAACTAGAGCTGTGTGCTCTAGATGCTGGATGACTCCTTGTTAGCCATGTTTGTCTTCATGTGGTTTGACTTTCAGCTGGCGCAGCTGTTGTGGTATCTGCGGTGACTGCTCCCGGCTGGCTCGCTGTCCGTGGAGGGCGCTTTGGGGCACAGTCGCACTCCCCTGGGATCTTGCTGTGCAAGAGGTGCACGGTGACAAATGGGCAGGGCAGGGTAATTGTGTCGCCTGTCGTTGTAGGAGGTGAAGGCCAGTTCTGCTGAATGGAAGGGGTTCTGGTTTTGTTTTTGTTGTTTGTTTACTACTTGTTGGCAGGAAGGAGACTTGATACCTAAAATTTGATTTCCCTTGAAAGTGTTAATATGACCATCAGCCTAAAACAGGTGGTTGAGATGTGTTGGGTTTGGGGACAACCAAGCCATTGATGTATAAATGCTACTGTGTGAATGACACAGTGAGGCTTCTCAAATAGCTTATTTTTATGCTGATTTTGAAGTGCCTTTTAATCCTTCAGATATATTGGTCTCTAAGCACTTTTTTCAAAGAGGAAAGTAACCCAACTCAAGCAGTTTGGGTAATAATAGTACTTAGTGCTTAACGAATGTTGTGGAATTAATCCTCCTGGGCCAATAAATTTAAATTAAATTGTGTTGATCTTGGCTGGGGAACAGGGAAGTGATGTGAAATCAGCTTTCCTCTGGGCACAGAGGGCAGCTCTCTCTCTGTGGCTCCACCATGGCCAGTGGAGGTGAAACTGGTGAACCTGTGAAGTCTGGGTTCAAGCTGAGCACTTCAGTTCTCTTCCTCCATTCTCACAGCTGCACGGCGAGTCGGACATTGCTCTCCAGGCTTGGTCACACCTGCTGAGGAGCAGTGGGAATGTGTCTCCTTGGCCACAGGGAAGAGTCGGTCCTGGGGTGATGGCCTGGGGCCAGGGAGATGCTTCTGGTTCCCTGTGCTGTCCCTTGGGCTCAGTGCAAACATCTCACAACCCTGGGGTAGACCTGTTAGTCTGCCATCCTCTGACATGGAGAAGTCTTGTGGCCACCCCGTGTTGATTCAAACAAGACTGAGTAATAGAAATAAATCTCTGTCCTGGGTCCAGCCAGGACGGAGCTCGTTTTGTTTTCAGCAGCTCCTGTGTTTTAGATTTAGTATGTCAAAAATGGTGCCAGCAGCTGCTGGGGTTGGTGCTGCTGAACGATCAAGGACATCTTGCAGTTTCCCAAGCTTTGCTGATGTGCCGGTGCAAACATT
>KL256699.1:0-12379 GCA_000699545.1 Podiceps cristatus | reverse complement strand
GATGGAGAGGCATCTTACTGATAGGGAGCTGAGGTGGGAAGGTGTGAAGTAGTTTATTTGATGGATATGTTTTCCAGGTAGTGTCTAGTAAATCTCTGTGCCCTTGTGAAGGGCACACACAGAATGGAAACATAATTCAAAAGTAGCAGAATGGGAGTCTGATAATTTAGCTCTGGTTCAACTTGGGGGGGGCGGGGGGGAAACCCACACCAACCAAAAAACCCCCCTGTGACCCGAACTAGGAAACCCTGGCTACCTGTGTGTCTTGCTGTAAGAGTGGATAAAACATGTTCCTTGTCTCCCCAGCCGCCCCCGTGTACGGGTACCTGCAGAGTTGCGATGGCTGGCGTACAGGTGCCTGCAGAGGGGTGCCCGAAGCCAGCAGCCAGCCTCTCCGGGGTGATGTGCCAGATGGTGCTTTTCATTCCCAAATTAAAGCGCACCAGTAGTAGAGCAGCTGGAATCGGCTTCCCGGAGGAGGTGTGCTGATCAAAGGAGGCTTGGCCGCACGCTCTGCTGAGATCTGAGCTCGGCAGGAGCTGAAAGCGTTCGCCGCTGCCTCTTGCAGAGGATGCCGAAGTTCCTGCAGCTCCCAGCTCCCGCACGGTGTTGGACCTGCGGCCGTACGGAAGCTGCCCAGGCTCTGCCTTTGCTGGAGTGCGTTGGCTGAAGGCTCATCGCCAGGAGCAGAGGCTGAGCGCAGCCGTATGGCAGCGAAAGTGCAGGAGAGTTCATGCGCTCCCTGGAATACCTACTAGTCATGTTTAGTTTATCCCTGGCTAGTTTGTGACTTATATGGTCAAATGATTGCATAGGAACCCTCTACCCTCCTCTGGAGGGTGTTCACTACATGCCAGATTTGCTGTAAACTGTTTTGGGAAAGTTACTCTCAAACTTTGTGGTGTTGGATTTTTTTTTTTCTCTCCTGTCTGCTTATAAAGTTGGCACGGTAATTATTGTAGTCCAATTGCGAGATGCTGAGAAGGAGAAATTAATTAATTCCAAAAATGGCTTACAGTAGCTTTAGGAATACAAAAGTTAGTCCTTTAATCTCAGTGTGTGGTTGAGATGCTTCTTTCTTTTCAAAGAAAGTTCTCATTTAGTACTGTCAAGTTTCTGTGGAATAGCCATTAGTCCCGTCACTTGTTCGGGACTGAGCCTGGCTGGTTTAAAATACACTAAGCTTCACTCTGATCACAAACCAGCTTTTCTATATGAGGCTGAAGCAATATCCACGAACACCTCTTTTTATCTTGGCTTTGCAGCATAGCGTGTAATTTTCTCTACTGCTTGAGCTCCAGCGTCTAGGCAACGAGGTGAGCTGAGGACCTGGTTTCAAACTCAAGTCTTTTTTTTTCTTTTTTTTTTTTTTTAAACAAACCAGCCCCCAATCTAAAAACTCAGATATTATTCAACTACATCAAGGCATGTCAAGGAAATGCGAAGTGACGTGTTTGGAACAAAAGCTTGTTTGTAGTCAGATGATTTCATACGGGGTCCTGAGCATGTGGTGGAACTCAAAAGGGGTGGAGGAGCTTTTGCCTCTCCCCTGCCCTCCTGTGGGTGTAATAAATGTTACAGCAGTGGAGGCAGACATAACCTGTTCTTCTTTTTTAAGCTGCCAGCTCTGTTTAACATCATTATCAATGATCCAGACAAGGGGAGCGGGTGTACCCTCACTACATTTGCAGATGACACCAAGTTGGGCGCAAGTGTTGATCTGCCTGAGGGTAGGGAGGTGCTGCAGAGGGACCAGGACAGGCTGGATCCATGGGCCCAGGCCAGTTGTGTGAGGTTCAGCGAGGCCAAGGGCCAAGTCCTGCACTTGGGTCACTACAACCCCAGCAACCCTCCAGGCGTGGGGAGGAGCGACTGGAAGCTGCCGGAGGGGGGTGGCTGGTCCACAGCTGGCTGAACATGCCCAGGTGGCCAAGGAGGCCAATAGCATCCTGGCTTGTATCAGCAACAGTATGGCCAGCAGGACCAGGGACGGGATCGTCCCCCTGTACTGGTGAGGCTGCACGTCTACCAAACCGAACCTCTGGGTTCACTTTTGGCCACCGCAGTACAAGAGAGACCCTGAGGGGCTGGAGCGTGTCCAGAGCCGGGCAGGAGCTGGGGCAGGGCTGGAGCACAAGTGCTGGGAGAGCGGCTGAGGGAGCTGGGGGGGCTCAGCCTGGAGAGAAGGGGCTGAGGGGAGACCTTCTCGCTCTGCAGCTGCCTGAGAGGGGGCTGGAGCCGGGGGGTCGGTCTCTGCTCCCCAGGAACAGGCGATAAAACAAGGGGAAACGGCCTCAAGCTGCCCCAGGGGAGGTTTAGGTTGGGTATCAGGGAACATTTCTTCCCCGAAAGGGCTGTCAGGGCCTGGCACAGGCTGCCCAGGGCAGGGGGGAGTCTCCGTCCCTGGAGGGGTTTAAAAGATGTGTAGACGTGGCGCTCAGGGACGTGGGTGAGTGGTGGGGGTGGCAGTGATGGGTTAAGGGTTGACTCAATCTCAAAGGTCTCTTCCAACCTGGACAATTCTGTGATTCTACTTGAAGTGGCATTAACTGGCTCTTGTGTTTCTGTCTCAGCGTTTAGGCAGCGTCATCGAGGTCTTTGCAACAGAAAGCTTGACTGAAGTGTTACTAGAGAGTCGCTTGCAGCAGTGAGCAGGGCACACAAAGCCCCCAGCTCCCTGTGCCTGGGTGCAGGCTGCTTTTGGACTCCCGCAGAGCTGGCTCAGAAGGCTCCGGCTGCGGCCCAGTGTCCCCCCCTGGTTCAGGAGGGCTCCAGCTGGTTTTGCTCGGTCTTCCTTGTGCCAGGGTGTATCTGAGAAGCAGGTGCACGGTTTGAGAGGGGGGGTTAGTTGGTTTAAGCCTGTTTTCTCTCTTTTTGCAGGCGTGTCAGGAGTAAAAGCCGATCGCTTTGAGGAAGCGATGACAGCAAAGCACTGTGCACTGTCACTGGTGGGAGAGCCCATCATGTACCCAGAGATCAACCGGTTTGTGAAGCTCCTGCACCAGCACAGCATCTCTAGTTTCCTGGTCACAAATGCACAGTTCCCAGATGAGATTAGGTAAGAGTTGGACAACATAACTCCCTACTAAAATGTTTGAGTGCTGACCTGTGTTTTAATTCCATTTTATTGCTCATCAGAGTCAGCTCTGCATGAGCTCTGACAGTGAAAAAGCCCACTTGGCATCTATTTGGTTTTAACCTTAATCTCCCCGTGCACTTTATGATCTCTTTCTCTCCCCCAGTTTGAATTTTCTTTTCTGTATCTCTTAAACAAAGTGTGATTACTTCTGAAAGTGCAGAGAATGTAATATAGTACCTCCCAGAGATGTGAGGGAAGGAGAACGGCGAGCGAGCTGCATTTTGTGCTCGGGGACACGAGTAACTGGTGTGTTTCTGACAGCTGGAGCAGGAGACCAAACTCATAAATTGCCCTTTTGGTTTGCGTGCTTCTCTTGCAGCCTGATCTTTTGTTCTGACTCTGTACGACCAGCTGTAGCGGCTCAAACCAAAGACCTATACGTGTCCAGCAGGACCTGGAACGCAGGATATTAAAAGGTGAAAAGCACATACTCATTTGCAAAAGTGGGATCAGTAGTTTTTAACCTCCCTCTCAGAGGGACTTGAGCTAAACGCTCAAAACGTTGCAATGAACTCTGGTGAAAGAGTCTTGACGAACGCAAAGAATCCCCGTTTCTGATGTTCTTGAGCATCCCGCCTGCTTTTAACGCCATCTGAAGCAACAGAGCAAGGAAACGCAGCACGTGGCGTGAGCTGCAGGGTGGCCGGAGCTCGTCAGAGCACCCACGGCGCGTAGCGCTGACCGAGTCCGACCCTGGCGCTGCGCGAGCGCGTTAGTGGAGCCGGGTTTGGTAGGTGGCTTGGCCTGTCGTTTCAGCCCGGTGCCTCCCCGCGTGAGCGCTTGCCGGTAGAGCTTCCTTTCCACTTGCCTCTCGTGGTCTGAATGTGGCTCTGAGGGGGGAGGGCGTGCAATTTTTGAGTGAGTAATTATACACTACAAAGGCATTCCAAATGATTGAATAATTGTGTAATCAAGTTACTTTAAGTCATGTATTATGTGTCTGATAGACAGAAATTGCTCTTTCCTAAAAATAGCGTTTTATAAAGAGAGCACACGCTATATTTTGAAGCCGCATTTCTTAGGATCTGCTGAATGTTTTTAAAAAGAAACAAAAAAGAAAGCGATAAAATGCTGGTCTTGCTGTCTTAAAAATTGCAGCTGATCTTTGGCTCATCAAAGCAAATGATTTGCTTAATATGGGAAGTGAAGAACGCACCGAGCTCGCTTTGCCCCTGTCAGCGGAGGGGAGCTATAGTCTAAAAGTTAGTCCTAAAAATAGGCAGCGTGTCCTGTGGCCTCAGCGTGCAGAAGGGGAGTGTGGCCTGGGGTGTTCGCTGGGTTTAGGAGAGGGCCCGCTTGTGGGTCTCCAGCTCGGTGCTGCCTCTGCCTTCCTCTCGCCTCTCCTCCTCCTCTTGTAGTTGGACGCCGGCTTCGTCTGCCTCCAGGCACGCACATGTTTTCATAAAGTGAAGGAGGTTTTATGGCACGTGAGCTCGTATTGAACAGTTACCTGGCTCTTGTCCGCTTCCTCCTCTTGCTTCTGATTAGCGGCTTTGAACGAGAACCCTTGCGTATGTGTTTGCGTTTATGAGCATCAATAATAATAACGAGCAGATGCTTATTATTGCTCATAAGCAAATGCTTATTTTTATTATATTGATGTTTCTGTTCTGTCATTGACTGGGCTGTGTCCTGTCTGGCTTGTGAAACCACCTCGTGGCTGGTGGCCTGAAATCAATTTATTGCTCTCGAGTTGTGCTATGCTGCTCGCTCCTGACGTCTGTCCAAGTTCATGCATGGTAAATGCCGTGAATTTGATCTCCTGGATTCGATCTCAGCTGTCTAAGCTAGCTTGGAAATTACAACCAAAAATCAAGGAGGAACGTTGGAAAAATCTGTCCTAGCACCATGCAACTAAATTTCCTGTTAATTATGAAATGTAGCTGTGTTCCAGGAACATCAGTCTGTGCTCTGCTCCCGCCTGGTGCCGGCTGGACCCGTGACTGCCCTTTCTCCCTGCACCCCTTTGGCAGAGCCTGCACAAGGCCATCCTGGCTCCGATCCCAGCCGTGGCAGAGCCTTGGGGACTGCTGTGTTTTGGAGCAATGTGGGGCAGAAATCCCTCCTGGGATCTCTTCTAATTCTTTAATTTTCTCCGGTTGAACAGTGCTGAGTCTGCTGGCCCTTGCCTGTCCTTAGGATTGAGATCCTCAGAGAAGTGTTGATTTTTCTCAGCTCGTGTTTTGAAAAACACTTGCTCCATCTTCACTGGGGCCCCTTTTAATTAGGCAAATGCAGCATTAAGTAAAGAAAAGATGATTTTGGCTATGTTCTTTGAAACTGAGTACTTAATCCATTTATGCCTAGAACATTTGATCATTTTTGGAGATTGTGGCTTTGGGCTGCCAGTCCAGACAAGCTTGTTTACAAAACAGGGTTGGTTTTGGTGGTTTTTTTTGTGGGGATTTTTTTTTTTTTTTTTTTTTTTAAACTTAAAATGTTAAATTTGTTCTGGGCTATTTCATTCTTCTGTTTAAATACATACAGAGAGAATATGTTTAGATAAGTTGTTTGAGTGTCCGTGTTAAGTGAATTTTTCTGGACACTAAGAGCTCTGCTCAGTCTTACTCTGGACAGATTTTGTCACTTTGTCACCTTTGGGGAGGGCAGGGGTTTGGTGTTTTTTTAGGTGGCACCATTTAGCAGCTGAACAATAGTTTCTAATTTCTTCTCATCTTCTATAAAGAACCGAATCGAGCTGGGACTGTAGCCTGCTCATTCACAGACTTCACAAAACCCGCTTGCAAAATGTTGTCTTAAAACTGTGAGGAGCTGAAGAGTTACACCATGCAATTAGGATGCTGTCACTTCGTCTCGGAGGCACCGGGGGCTGGCTGTGTGTTGTGCTCCCTGGCGTTATCAGTTTTGTCTGTGACAAGGGAGCTCCTTGGAGGTTCTTCCTCTTAATGCCCTTCATTATCCCTTTGCTAATGGACTGTAGTGTTTCTGCTTCTCCTTTATACCCTTGGGGTTTATGGAAGGGATTAGACTCAACCCAGGCTCTCCACACTGCAGAGGAGGTTTAATCTTTTTAGAAGTTACTGGTGTTGGGCTTACAGATGCTGTGCTCACCAGCATTATGTGACCAGAGAGACTGTGCTGCAGGATTATATGAAATAAGAGCCTTGGAAGTGGAAGGAGAACATATTGGGGGATTGTGCTTGGGTTTATTTTCTGAACAGCTTTGATTTCCCATCAAAAAATCATTTGAGTGATGATGCCAGCTGCAGGTCAGGTAAGTTCAATGTGTCCAGCAGTAGAAACTGGCTGTATTACGAGTGTATTGCTGTTGAATGGGATTATTTTTCCATGGGCCAGGGCAAATAGAACTTGGGGAAGGGGCTGAGCTTCATGGATTTTAACCATGGGGGCTGTGGTGAGCCGTAGAGCCTTCCAATGCCTCACCTGAAGCCCTGGCAGCCTGCTTTGGGAAGCCTTTCTGAACGTTACAGCTATACCGGAGCGAAGTATGTTCCGGTTCAGTGAGGAAGAGAGAATTAAAATGTCAGCCAAGGCGTCTGTATGTGTCATTCTCAACTTTGGGGTGTATTGTTTGCTGAAAGTAGGTTGTAACTCCTTGCTATTAAGATGATGGTTACTTGGCAGAGATAAACCACTGGACTTTGATAGTTTTCCCTGTAAATGCTGTAAAGTTCCTATCGCTACTGGACCAGCAGAGCAGCTTGTCCAGAGACACTGTATTTTATGTATGCTTTGGTAGGAGAACACAAATTCAGCTAGCAGTAATGTCTGACAACAACAATTCTCCTCTCCTTTTTATTTCCAAGGAACCTTGAGCCAGTAACGCAGCTGTATGTCAGCGTGGATGCCAGCACCAAAGAGAGCCTGAAGAGAATTGATCGACCCCTCTTCAAGGATTTCTGGCAGAGGTTTCTAGACAGTTTAAAGGCCTTGTCTGAAAAGGTACCCAGTTAAGAATATTTTTTAATTGTGTTTTTCCCTTACCTGCTCAGGACAAAAGTAGAAGACAGGGGCTTAAGATGGACCATGGAGTATATTTGGGGTGTGTTGGGAGCATATTTACATGTTTTGTACATTGAGGTGTATAAAGTCCAGCAAGTTGGATCCATTTTCCATGTGGGGAGAAATTCAATGAGGAGAGCAGAATGCGTGTCAAATGGGACAGTAAACTTTGCTGTGGATATCAGATGCTATGAGAGATGAAGAGAGTATAAAATAATAGTACATTTCTCTAATGAAGCATTTACGCTGAAAGCAGCCTGCTGAAGGAAAACTGGAAATTCAGGGGAGCCTAGGAAGAGTTGTAAATCCCCGTGTGGCACTTAACACTGGTTCTCAAAGGTTGCCTTGAAATTGCAGTACATAAAGGGCATTAAAACATGTGTGCTGGAGTTTACTAGCTCTAGTTGCCCTCCTGCTATGTAGAAATAAATACCTCTGCTTATTTCTGCGAGATTTAGCCAAAACAGGGGATTTGAGCATAATAGCAGGGGTGTTCCTTTACACTGTCAGTGGTTTGTAGTAGTTTGTGTCTGTCTGAGACAGCTGAAGAGTGGCCTGAAGGCTCTCGGGATCACGTCTGCTGCCGTCAGCTCAGAACTCAGTCTACCGTGTAACGGTTTTTGTAGTAATTAATGAAGCACTCGTGGTCCTGGCATCACATGAATTAGTAGGAGTAGTGCTTCGTGAGCATGTCTTCTCTCTCTTACTTGCTGACACTGTGCTCTGATGGAAGCAAGTACTTCTGTTTTCCAGTTTGGCAGAAGCTGACATGTTACCTGCTGAGATGAACAGACAAGAGAGACTGTTTCATTTGAATAATGAGTTTTTTCCTGCTTTCTGAGATGACAGTGTTGGACCATTTTCTGCCAAACGTACTTACATTAGTAGATCCAGGAGATTCGGTGTAGTTGAGTGACACTTTCTTCAGCAAAGGCATGTGAGTAGCTTGATCAAGCTGTTTGCATGCAAGTGTGCTGGCTGATCTTGTTAAGCAAAATCTCAGGGCAAGCTCTAAGCTTACTGAAATCAGGTACGAACTTACTAGGTTCTCTGTAAGAGTAGAGGAGACTGTGGAAGGAAGGAGAGCTAAAATATTGAGGGCAAAAATATTAAAAAAGCCTGTTGGGAACTTGCTTTTGCCCATCATTTCTTTCTTTCTGCCTCTCTTGACCCTGCATAGATAGGGTTCATTCATTGCTGAGTGTTGTCAGAAATTTCCTTGCAAAGAATTGAAGGTGAAAGTATTGGCAAGTCTGTCCATACAGCTAAAAATACTCTGGTCAAGGTGAAGAGGAGGGGAAATATAAGCTCAACTAGCAGGTGCATTTTCTCCTCAAAGCAACTGCATGTTGAAGAGTCCTTGAAACGCTGATATCATAAGAGCCAATTAATAGTTGCTCCAGTCGGTAATACGCTGTTCTGCCAGCCCCTGCTCAGCTGCGCATTGCATCGTCACACCCCGGGGACAGTAAGAAGGCTTGGGGAAGCTGCTGTTAGGTTTTTCTCTTAATGTGATTTGTGGTTGTGGTACCCCAAAATTATCTTGAGCTACTTCTGGGCAGAAGCACCTTTGTTTTCCTTCTGAGCGCGTTGCTTGGTGTTCACGCGTCATGTTAAGCACCGTTCTGTAGGATGGTGATGAATGAAAGGTGGTGAAAGCTAATGCGTTTGCTGGTTCTTGAGAAATGCAGCTCCTGTTTCAGAATAGGCAGGAAAGTGCTGATGCATCATGTTGCGAAAGTGATGCTAATATATCTGGAAACAAAATACACGTCCCTTATTTTCCCCCTGCCTGACGAACCATCCAGGCTTTTTCAATCTACTGAGACTGAGACAAGCTGGCCTTGCAGCTGATATGAGTCACTGCAAATAAGAATCATAGATAGGTTTGATCTCTGCACATTTCAAAAATGAACAAAAATGGGTGAAGGGAGTTTTTAGAAACACAAGCTGTACCTTGCTGTGCTTGCCGTTGTGGTGTTTGGCAAGCGCTGTTCCTGCACTGTTAGCCCGCTTGCTCACGTGTCTGCTGGCTGTGCTGGGGCTCTGTGCTCGGTGCCGTGGGGCTGTGAAGCTAGAGACAGGTCCTGCGGCAAAATGTTGGTAACCCGGATGGCCAAGGGGGAGAAAGGAAGAGAAGAGGACGTGGTCCTAGATGAGAGAGGAGTGAGGATGTCCTCCTTGGCGGTTCTCTTTCCTGCCAGCAAAAAGCAGGTTGATGCTTGTTCCAAATAGAAATGGAGAGGCCTGAGCAAAGAGGCGAGTTTCAAGATAGTTGCCCCAGGGAGAGGTAGTTATGCTGATAATGATTTTAACTGAAGTTCTGTGCAAAGTTCTTCAGCCCTTAATAAAGGAGTGAATTTACTAATGAACTGTTCCCAGTGTGATTTGCCAGCATCGTACCACGTGTTACTGACTGCTTGCTACAGCGTTTTCAAAGGAAGTTCAGGAACAAAAGACAAACAATCCTTTGTGATACTTCATTCTGCTGCAAACGCAAGAAACCCCCTCTGTCTGCTGCTATGTGGAGCAAGTTTTCCCCTTTCTAGAGGGATTCTCATTGAGATGATCTTCGTGTTAAATTTTCTGTGCTGAGAAATGTTTCTTGAGAGAGGAGTTTATGTTAAACAGCAGGTAGACTCCCAGAAGGCTCCATTTGTTTCTTGTCATGCATCTTCCGCCCTCCAAATTAAATTGAGAGGAAAAGGAAAGATGTTAGCATGCGCGATTTAGAATGTGCCCTTTCCAAACGTCACGTTTGAGAAGTCTTGTAGTCTTATCCTCTGACTGCCTCAAGTTCATCAGGATGATTGAGAGGTGACTTGAGAGACAAGTGCTTGGAGGAAGCACGAAGGGCGTGAATCCTTATTCTTGTCACAGGGATGAGGAATCTCTTCCAGTGGCTGAAAAGCCATCGCTTCTTCACGACGCTATGTCCAAATGAGAAATGAGGCGCAAAGGAATAACAAGGGTCCAGAAGCTCAGGAGGGAAGAGGTAGATTTTCCATCCCTTGAACTTTTAGGATCAAATTGATGCTTTTTTTCAAAAATACCATTAACCAAACGTGTGCCAAGCAAGCAAATAACGGATCGATGTTCTGCAAGCTCTCGTCCACCGGCAGTCAGACTTGGCATCCATTTGTGTTTTGATTTGTGCTCCATTTCCCTCAGTGCTACGAGACCGGATTCTGTAGGTTGAGAAATTTTGAAAACTGTTGTTCTTGTTGTTGTCATCCATAAATCACCAAGTGTTTTCCCGAGCAATAAGGATGTTGACTGAGACAAATGGGTATCTGCCAGTGAGTGGCTGATAAATGAAGTGGGGATGCAGTGACCCAGGGTGGAAAAAATCCTTACAGATTTCTGCCCAAGCACTTTGAAAATAACTGGAGAAAAGATGGTGATGGACATACCAGCAGAACACGCCACGTTTGTGGTTCAACGTTACCTTGCAGCATCTCTGAGCATGCTTCTTGCCACCTGTTGAGAGAGTAAGAGAGCTCTCGAAGCGAGGGGCGGTCGCTCCGTGGACATTCGTGGGCTTGGTGAGCGTTGGGGAACGGGTCCCTGGTGTTGCTCTGAGGAGCACTCTTCCAACCTGGACGTGGTGTCACCTCTTCTCTCTGTATCTTCTTGACTTAATCATGATAAATCCTGTCCAATCTGCTCGATACGCTCTACCTTACAGTACTTGCTGTGCTGCCAGGTGCCAAGTAGGCACTGCTGAACTGCTTTAACTTTCAGAGGACAGGTGCCAAGGTTCTCTTAAACAGATTGGAGCCATGCTCAAAGCAAACGGGAGGTGGGGGGGGAAACGTTTAGGTTAATAGATGTGATGGCATTGCAGGAACTGATGATGAAGCAGAACCTTATCCTTCCCGTCCTTCCAGGAGGGTCACAAAAAGCAAAAGAAGCAGTTTATTGGCTCTTTCTGGAGTTCAGTTAGACCTGTGTCTTTGGACATCATACACAGCTCTGGTGTTAGATCTTGGGGAAAATCTTGCTCTCAATTTGTTTCTATTTCAAGGGAATTAAGATTCCATAGAAAAACAGGGTCATGGCTTTGTGGGCGAGGTGTAGCAAATGTCTTTTTTTTTTTCATTTCTCTTTTCCTATTAAAAAAGGACCAAAAAGGAAAATCCTTAGCTCTGCTTGTCTCACTTGGCAGTGCCTGGATTTGGGTGCCTGTGGCTATGTACTCCTTGCTGGAAGGTGCTAGAGATGGTTTGTCCAGAGAAAGGCATGAAATATAAAAATGTCTCCTATTACCATCTTCCAGTTCTGCATTTGCACGCTGCTCACAGGTAGTTCCTTTTACATTTCTGGATGATGAAGGCACCAGCTTGCATACTTAAACATTATCAGGCTTGCATCTGGTGCTGTTTACATTTTAGTCTTTTTTTTTTTTTTTTCCTCCCCAATGTGATCCTTTCTTCAGTTCCCCTTGGTTTCTATGTGATTACAAACGTAGTGTAAATACACTGAGTTACATCTTAAGCATGTTTTAGTGCTTATTATATAATATATGACAGTAATGATTGCTTTTATGAAAAGAGCACATTTGATTTGCATGGAGATTATTTATGTGGTTACTGGGGGAAGGGAACTGGTTTGTAGAGCCTAGTCTGATGTTTCTGAGCTAAGTGACTTTTTAAGGAGAATTTAAATGTAAAATTTGCAACAGATGTTAGAATCAGTAATCAATTTTGCCACTATAAATTTAGAAGAATTTGACTCTTCTGAACAGTGAATGCTCTCCACCAGCTGTGTGCTTGTTTTAATGGTTTTGCTAATGAGACTTCTGGTGTAAGCCTTTTGAAATGCAGTATGATGAGTGTTACAAAGGTATGATGTTTAATATTAAGTTATTGTCCCTGCAATACATCATCTCCTTTCAGTTTAGCTTACAGCAAGCAGGAATCCAAATGAGGTTTCAGTGAGATTCTTGGCTGCAGAGGGAGTGAAATCTTATTTCTTCTATCTGTTCCAGTACCTCTTGGTTTGCTCGCAGGCAAGGAATGGGGAAAAATGTTCATAAACACGCTTCACAATCAAAATGATACGTTATTCTGAGCTGCTGGCTGTTGCTGTGTGTCATCTGAAGGCAGGATAGGGGGGCTGGGGGGGAAGACAAGGTGTCTCTGGCCACCCAGCGAGCCTGAGGCGGAGGTGGGGGTAAAATCTGTGTTGTCTTAGTCCTCGTCCAGTGCTTTGTCTGTTGTCCCACATCATTCCAGCAGCTTGGAAGGCCAATGG
>JMFS01009126.1:0-16603 GCA_000699545.1 Podiceps cristatus | reverse complement strand
GGCCCCGGGGCCTCCGGGCCTCCCTGCCCGAGACCCCCCGAGCCCGCAGCTGCCGGCGGCCCCCGGAGCGTACCTGTTCTCGGCTGCGCCGCCTCAGAGAGAGAAACTCCGAGGCAAAACCGGCGCTTCAGGGATTTCCACGTCGCTTTCGAGAGAGCGCACACGTTAGCGCTGAGCTATGAAATACCCCCCCGCACCCCCAACATGTTATTCCCTCCGCAGTGTGATTTATGCTTGTTGGGAATCGCGGTGGATGCCTGAGCTCCATCTGTCTGTCTGTTGGCACAGGCCGGGTGTTTCTGCCAAGGGTGATTGCCTGGGGCGTTATTGCAGTGTAAGGAGTTTGATAGGAAATATTGTAGCAATTAGAAGTCCAGTGATGCAAGTGCCTGACACGCTGTGACTGTCTTGCTGTCATTTCTGTGTCTCCTTTAAAAGTTCATTTTTGTGAATCACTGTAAGCAACCGTTTAACTTCTGCAGCTTTTCTACAGTTTTTACATTTTGAGACATCTCTTGACATTGCGTCAAACTCTTTCCACTCTTATTTTTTTTCCTGTCGACGTTCTTTGTGACAGTCATTCTTTTAAGCAATAACAGAAAAAAAAAAAAGGAACTTAAATAAGAGTATTGTTGCCCCTGTTTCCTATGGTTCTGTGCCTTAGAGACCTAAAAACGTGGGGGCTGGGAGGAACTTTTATTATGGTGGAAAAAGAACATCTTCTGTGGGAACTGAGATTTGTAGACAGAGTGTGAGTGACTGCTGTCACCCCAAAGAAACTTGTCAGAACAGAATCAACCTTTTGCTTTCTTAACACCTGTGACATATAAAACACTTCTGCTTGTTTGGTTTTCCCTCCTTCCTGGAATTCTGTTTCTTGACAAATACATGTTTTATGAGAGAGGACAGGCACATAATTTGAATATGGCTTTTAATGTACCTCTTCAAATTCTTCAGTGTTTATTTTGTTGGGAGGAGATGAGTAACTTGGACTCCAAACCCAGGTTGGGACACAGAAATTTTATTTTTTTTTTTTTTTTTTTTAGTACTTGTCTTCTGTGATTCTACCCGAAAAGTTTTATCTCAACATATAATACTTAAGCGTACATTGAAAATATTGAGCCTACACTAACTTCTTTTCCTTTCTTAAAATAATCAGGGCTATACTAGAGAAAATAGCGAGAGATTCTGAGATATGCCTTACAGCATGCTTTTTAGCTTTATTCAGACCTACCTGTTGGTCTGAAGGCCTCTTTCAATGGCTTTAAAGAGTTTTTTGTGTACTGAGTGATCTATCAGTGATTGTTTACTCAGAGTAAAGTGAGTGTGGGTTGGTTTTGGTGTGAGGTTTTTGTTGTTGTTGGGGTTTTTTTGTTTTCTTTTTGTATGGGGACAGGAGCCAGAAATACCTGTGTGTTTTTCTCCTGTTCTACCTCTGCTTTCTTAGCTGTAAAATGAGGGTAGTTACCAACAAGTCCACCTCCTGTGCACCTTCAGAACCCACTTGCAAGATGTGTAGAAGACAACTTAGTGGATGTACTTTAATATCTTTTCCTACTTTATGTGGTGCCAGAACGATTTAAGCTCAAGGCTATGAAAAATGTATACGCACAAACATGGCAGTACAGACTGGAGTGTATGAACTGGGGCAGCCAGCACACAAGGCAGGTGGTAGAAATCAGATGTATTAATTCTGAATTTAAGGAGGAAAATTGACTGTATGTTGCTGGAAGAGCAGAGGAAGTCACTAGAGGAAGATTTCAAAAATAAAATTATGAAAGCAGGCATCAGTATGACCTCTGGGGCTTGACTTTGGCTCTGGCCTAAATGAAAGCCGAGTTGGGATACAGTCCTTACACAAAACGAGTTTAATAGCCCGACTTGTTTTTTAATTTTTGTCATTCTAATTTGCTTTTCTTAGATGTTCTTGTTACAGAAGAGATTGTTCATGGTGATCTCCAACAAATGAGGAAAACAAATACATGGAACTTCATTTTAGAAGCTGGGCTCATTGTTACTGTTGAATGAACATGTTTTTAATTGCAGCTTCCTCGGTATTACTACAATTCCATACTCACCTAGAGGGGCAGTGGCCACAGTGCTCTGTATGGTTTGAACACAGAATTATGATCAAGGAAGTCCTGAACAGCCATTCTGTCTGTGACACACATGCCTGCGTTTGTCTTGTAAACTCACTTAACCAGTCTGTTTCACCTTTTATGGGGATGATGGTGACTAATTCAGTGTACACCTATTCAGGTGCTTGACTGGGTTGTTTGTAGGAAATTATGTGTTGTATGTCTTTGTATCCAGTATAAATGCAAGATGCAAGAAACTTTCTTGCAATATTGAAAGCCAACACTAAATATTCATGCAGTTTAAATATAGTTCATGGTTGCCTTGATACCACTCATCACTGAAGACCCTGAAAATGTGTTTTTTGGCAAGAAAATGGTGGCGCATTCTGCTACTCCTTGCAGGACAGGCGTGTTTTGAGAGGAGGCTCAAATGTGTCCGTGCCACCCTCTATGAACTGGACGAAGCGGCCTTTCTCAGTATAAAATGATGTGGAAGTTAAAGGTTGTCTAAAATGGACAGAATTAACACTTTGTCCTGTTAAAGGCAGAGGCCCTGAAAAGAGTTCCTTCTGTTACTAAGTCCTGTTAACTCTGCGTTTACTATACTCACCCTTCCCTTTGTAAAGCTTTTAGTACAAGCACATGCGAGTACTCAGCAAGTTTCTTGTGCTTTTCATTGGTAGATCTGTAAGTGCCTTAGAAGATAAGTACGGTTTATCTGAAAGCTGAGGATAACAGAATTGGGAAGATATGGTATGTCTCGACGTCATGCAGAGTCCCTCGGTGGCTGGGCTGACATCAAACAGCTCGGTGCTGCCAAGCTGGATGGTTTCCCTTGTGTTCTCTGACCCCCTGTGCCAGGTCTGGCGTTCAGAGTACCGGTGAGTTGGCTCAGCTGAGTAAATGGGTGTAAAACTAAGGAACCAAAGAGGAGCAGAAAAACCCCCAAAAGTTTGATTAAATAAGAGTTGACCCGCTTTACTCTCTGTGGCTGCAGAACGGGCAATCTGTTTTCCCTGCCCGTCTCCTTGCCTTTTCCCAGAGGGCAGTGGCCCACCGAGGGGTCGGAGGGCAGCTGCGTGGAGGGACTGGGGCGTGCGCCTGGGAGAGACGGCTGGGCCCTTCGGGCCTGGCGCTTTTTGGGGAGCGGTAGTCTGGGGGCTGCAGAGCATGTTGGAAGAGACTTCTTCACGTCACATCCGCTTCTGAAAGCCGTGTTTCACTGCAGAGCTGTCTCTCTAAAGTTAAAAGGAGGAAAAAAAATAGTATCTAGGAGATAGAAGACGACTGTTCAAACTGAGAAGTAATGTTGTCCCAGGCAATATTTTTCTTTTTGAAAAAAAACCACCACCACCACCATAAAAACAAAAACAAAGAAAAACCAAAACATAAAAAAAATTTGCATGCAAAATCTACATTTAAAAACTGACTTCAAAACCGTAGCAATTTTTTCCAGCAGGTTGAAATTGCTGCAATGTGTCCAAATTACATAGAAAACTAAGTTGTATAAGATACTCGTTTAAAAATTTCTTACGGGTTTGGGGGGGGGGGGAGTTTGTTTTTAGGGCCAGATTGGAAGCTGCTGGTTTCAGTTGGCTGAAATGTAGGACAGGGAGAATCAGGGTTCTGTGGAAGTGTATGACAAAGTGGGCAGTTCTACAGCTTCTAAGCCAAATTTGTTTAAAAACAGAAAGCCACAGGGAGTTATTTTTAATAGTGGTTCAAACGCAGCAGTCTGTAAAGCTGTCAAATGTTTTTATGGGTAGATAGCCCTTTTTCTATCTTGGCTTATTTTTAATATGCATATTGGGTTGGATCAAGGTTACTTCAAGTTTGAACCTGTGCTAAGTATTTAAACATCTGGACTCGCTATAAGCGCCATTGCTGTGCATGTGGAAGTCTCTCAGTTTTTTTTTTCTAACATTTTAAAATATTTCAGAAAAAATAAGTTATTCAATTAAAACAGTATATTTAGCTTCCGGAGTTTAGT
This sequence comes from Podiceps cristatus, assembly GCA_000699545.1. NCBI lineage: Eukaryota > Metazoa > Chordata > Aves > Podicipediformes > Podicipedidae > Podiceps > Podiceps cristatus. Next base: position 12,535 of record JMFS01009126.1, on the reverse strand, counting down.
CGTGTGATCCAGCTTATCACATGGCACGAATCAATAAATTGCAAATAATTTTACAGTGTCATTACAATTAAAAATTAAATTTCTAAAGTGTTTACTTCAGCTTGGTGCTACTTTTAAGTGTCTGCTATCATAGACTCCAGGCAGTGAACAGCTGTCTGTCACAGATGGGAGAGGAAAAAAAACTTCCCCTTAGCTTCTTACTTCTAAAAAGGTTTCCATATAAAACCAGTAGTAATGTAATACAACCTTTTAGTCAAATTTGAGTTTTCTGTTTTACATTTAAGGGAACTGACAGCAGACTCAATCTATTTGAAACCAAATGGTGTGAATGAGACTCTAGGAATTTTGTGCTCCAAAGTGTTCTTGAAACCTCACAAATTCTTGTTTAGCAGTCAGAATGCATTATTTATTCTATCTAAAAAAAATAAAAATATTAATAATTCTTTACTGTGCTTCACTAAGATAAGGTGGTATTGTCTGTCCTGTTCCTGTACTGTGTTTTATACAACAAAATCAGGGAGATCAGAAACTGTCAAGGAAGCATGTAGCAAATCTGTATTTTTAGTAGAGTCCAAATGCAATGAAGTCTGAAAAAAAGCGGGTGTGAAAGGCCAAATATTTTTTGTTAGTGTTTTCTGTTAAGATCTCAAGATGGTAGAAATGGAGTTTGTGCACACAACTACATGAACTCAGTTTTAGGTTGTGAATTGGATATGCTGTTTTATTGCTCTATGAGCTAGTACACTGTGGCAATTATAAAACTTATTAAAATAGTTATGACATGTCTGATCACAAAATGCAGAAGATGGTAAGATTGTTCTTTTTAAATTAAAAAGTTGTTGCTGCTGGCATAAAGTTTTTTCCCTTATGGTTGTCTCCTCACTATCTTCTTTTTTTTTTTTTTTTTTTTTTTTTTTTTTTTTTCCTCTGGACTGTTAACAGGTATGTTACAATCTCTAGGCGCTTATTAAAGTTTTTGTGCTTATTTGCTTTCAGTAACTTAGGTCTCTAGTTCTGGACTCCAACCTTCATATGTGCTTCACATGATGATTTAAAGGAGGTGCCAAGCCATCTTCTTCCTTGGGACAGAACCTTGGGCACCAACCCTGACAGATCAGTGCATTTGCTTTTTAGGAACACAGTTTATTTTGTTGATTTATCAAAGTATTGGCTGGTTTTGGTTGCCATTTCAAGCAGTTCTCATTTTGAAGCTGTTTTGGTTTCGCTGTTGGGAGCTGGCAGGTGCAGCGGTCCGTGCACATTCAGTTCACTGTCTTTCAGTCCAGAGGTGCGGCCACATTTAATGAGCTCAATATAATGTGTAATATGATTTTTTTGTTTGTTTTTTAAATTCAGTTGGAAATGGTCCTGAAATGTTGTCTTTCCAAGTGTGGAGGTGCTGCTGAGGCTGTTCCAGAAACCCCTTTTGGAAAAAAGCCTTTTGGTGAGGGGGAAGAGATGGCTCCCCATCATGTGTTGCCGATGGCAGACTGTGGGAGCGCTCCCTGGCACACTTCAAGCAAAGCTAGTTGGGTGAGCTTAGACCTCCTATAAACCAGCCCAACTGAGGAATCTGGGGTAATAAACCTGAGTGTGGCAATGTTAGAGAAAAGGGCAGAAATTCCCCTTTGAGGAGGGGGGTGATAATGTCTTGTGTTGCCACAGCTATTTACAAAATGAATGGCTGTCAACAGCCTGGCTGGTGTGTCCCCAGATATGCATTTCAGCATTGCCCGGAGACAGCTGAGGGACCTTCCTGAGGAGGTCTCGGTGTCTCATTTCAGTGCAGCATCCCACCTTTCGGGCCAGAAACATCCTTTGGTATTTGGTCTGGGGTGGGATTCCCTGGGACTGGTTACATTGTCTGTTTGGGGGATGCCTTCGCCATCCCGCTCCTCCATGTGCTGTATTGAAGTGGATCAGTCGCCTCACCTCCTGTGCTGCTATTTCAGGGGTCAAAAACTGAACTGATAAGGACTGTGACCCCGCACCCAGCCCAGCCTGCTGACGGAGCAGGTGTTGCTCCACACCCTGAGGAGGATTTGCAAGTCTTTCATTTTGCAGAGCTCAGTGACAGATACTGTTCTCCAGTTACTTTTGTTATTCGGCCTTCGAGAAGCCCACTTGCTACGACGTGGGAAATATCCACCAGCCTGTTGAAAACTCATGGTGTGCACAAAGCAGAGCTTTAAGTCCATGCTGACAGGAAAAACGGGTGCTGGATACTTGGGATTGCTCCCTCTGAGAGCCGTGTGGTGGGAGGTAGCACAGCCCAAGCTGTTCTGTCTGTACTTGCTGCTCAGCGGTGCTCGCTTCTGGCGCGGCTCTGCTGTTTCCTGGCTCAAGTGGCACAGGATAATATCAGTTCCATTTTTTCATATTTTCTTAGAGTCAACTGTCCTCTGTTACTTGGGAGAATTAACTTTTTTTTTTTAACCTAGCGATTTTTAAACTGTGGAGTTGGAGATCAAAATTGCTGCAGGTGGTGCAATAATGGGGGAATGTTGACCTACAGGATGGATTGCAACTTCTCAGTACATTCAGTATGATTCCTTTCAGGAATTTCAGTTTAAGTCTGTCCTGTTCTTAACCTTGTGGACACTTATCTCTGCTGTCCTGAAAAGAATTGGGTTTTCTCCTTTTTGAAACATCTTGTTTCTTGCAGAGGAACACTGAATGACAAGACTGTCTTGGAGGGTTTGTGTTGGGTTCTGTTTCTCAGGCATAGATATGTCATTACAGTGAGGAGATGGGGAGAAAAGCTGTAGATATTTTACAGTTCCTTAAATCTCTCCTTTAAGAGATATCAGCAAACATGGACACAAAAAAATTCCATCTTCTTTCATTGATGGAAGTTCTGCTTTCATTCTCTAGTGCTGTCAATATTTCATTAGCTCTTTGGTCAGAGTTGTGCAAAATATAAGTCTCAAAAATGTTAAACTGGGAAAAAAAACCCAAACAACTTTGAAAAGGTTTTTAAAAATATGAATATATTCCAAAGTAAGTAAGTCACAACTGTGTGTGTCTGTATGTTACCCTTTAATCAGTTGGGAAATCTAAGTGGTGACTTTCAGCTGTCACTATATTAAGAACCAGCGCTGCCTTTTGTGGCAGTCTGTATATACTGAACTTGGTACTATGTAGTAAATATTCTTGCTGTGTTTTCATAATCATTCTACTTAGAGTAAGTGCTTCTTGGGTGGGTATTACAAATCTGTTAATCTTTATGGTATTTATAGGGTAATTTTTAACTCTCTTGAGCTCCTTACTTCCTTGCAGGTCAATTACTCAATTTGTAACATAATGTCAGTTGTAAGAACTTTACCATCCAAGGGTAAACAGTGTTGGGTATGGTTCTTTACCTGTGTTTGCTCTTAGTTCTTTGTGTATTAAGGTATGCAATAACTTACTCTGACTTATTTATTGGGACTTCTTTTAGCCTCCCTGGTTTGTACTTTAAAGTGACTAGATGACTTATTTTAGCTTTTGTGCTTCATCAGTAACGCAGGGAAAACTCGCAGCAGTTCTCTGAAGAAAAGTCTGTTCATCAGGTTGCAGCTACTTAAGTCAAAATTGTTGCAAATAGTGTTTAAATATTTTTGATTGTGTATGGATGAAACTGATCAGGGTAAGTCAGACCCTTTGCGGGGTGTGTGAGCACACAGCCTCTGTAGTCAGGAGGGACGGCTGACTGGATTTTGTGTTCTCACTGTTAGATGTCCACGTTAAAGTGAAAATCTCCTCCCACTCTATGGGGATTCAGTTGGCCTGTGGAAAGAGAGAATTAAGTCATCTTCCGGCACTGGAGTCTTTCTTCTTGAAATTGCCTTTCCCCTGGCTGCTTTTGCTACCGTCAGCATTACCACAGCAAGGTGACCTGATGGTGGCCATTCTTGTGTAGCAAAGGGGTAAGCCCTCTTTCTGTGACATTTTACCCATTGAGAGCAAGTTTGGAGCTGTAGGGTGGGAGAGAGGTATGTGTAGTCAAAAAATTGCTGGTGACTTGGAAACCCTGGGTTTTGGGAATGTCCCTGATAGCTCATGCTGCTGCTAACTCTTGGAAACGGTAGAATGGTAGGAAACCTTCTGGATGGTCTAAGGTAGATAAGGCCAGAGATGCTAAATAGTCTAGTGAAGTCCTGTTACTTGTGTACGCTGAAGTGTAGTCTTCTGGCTTTTCTTCTTTTATGCTTCTCTTATGTACATTTTTCAAGACGAAGCTTCTGCTGTCAAAGCAGGTTTCAGCATCTATGATGACTCTTTGAGTATCTCCTAAGCCCCTGAAGGAGCCTGTGTTCTAGTCACACTTTTCTTAGAGGTAAACCATGATTCATTCTTGTGGACCTACAGACCTTGTAGCATTGCTGGCATAGCATACTGTAGATTGTCACTCTTAATGTGTATTGTTTCCAAGGATTCAGCCAGGGTTGGTTTTTTTTGAGGTCATTATGTTTTATAAGTACATCACACTATGGTGTTCCCGATCAGTTTTTTTCTCCTTAAAGCCCCTCAATACTTTGTTTACTTATGGATTAAAAAAAATGTCAAAGGGTAATGAAGGAAACTTTATTTTTCAGAATAGGAGGGTGAAATGTTCACTGTCTCAGCATCCTTCATTCCATCAATAACAAGGCAATCAAACCCAGTACTTCAGCACTGCTTGGACCGTCCTCTTCTAGTCACCTCATTCACATCTAGGCACACCTTTGGAGTACTTGGAGTTTTGCTGGGTTTTGCGTTTTCTTCAAGACAGCTCTGTGTGGGAGCTTTGTGCTCCCGAACAGCATGGCTGTGGCACGGGTCTCTAGGGTCCCCTCCTGCATCTTGTCAGCTTTATTTCAGAGTTCGTGGGACTGGCAGGAGGAGCTGGAGGTGTCTTTCCTCCGGCTGGTGTGCGAGAAGTCGGTCAGCTAGAAAAGCTTAAGTGAAAGGGCATCCTGAGTTGGCAGGGGATGAGTCTGTGTGTTGTAACCTGTTTGCATGTGGTGCTTCAGAGGAAGTAAAATTTGAAATGAATCATTCATCACAAGTCTTATCAGACTTTGCTGAAGTCACGTTACCTTCCCTGTTCTTCCTTGGAAATTGGGGACAGCTGAATGCCAGCTTGCTTTTTTTTAGTGACATAAATGGCACTAAAGGCACTAATGAGTTTGATAAAAGCAGCTAGATGATATCATTTCCCTTGGGAAACTGTCTCTAATTTGTTATACAGGACCATATACAATTTTGTATCTACTCTTCGGTCATCAGGCAGCAGTAGTAACTAGGGTAGCTTTTGTTCATGCATCCAATATGTGGCATTAATTCCCCTCCAGACTCAGTTGCTGTTGTCCATAGTTTTTCCTTCGTCCGCTCACAGGAATGTGTGCTTCTGAAACAGCTTTGTTTTTATAGAAGCCTTGCCCACACGCTCCCTTTACTTTCCAAATATCTGTAAATCCTGGCAGGATCCCACTAACATCACTGTGGTGATCCACGTTTATTTGCTGCTACTGTCCAGGGGTTAGATCAAAGTAGAGTATGGAGTCAGGACAGGCGTGTTTTGTCCCCATCTTTGACTCAGTCAAGTCTGCCCACTTAATTCAGCAATTGATGTTATTTCCAAATAAATTGCTACCTCACTATTCATTTGTATTTTTCTAGTAGCTCTTTAAGTTGGTTTGTTTTATGTTAGGTCAATTTGTTCCTTTCCTGTTGTCGCTCTTCAATTGTTATTTTTCTCCTTTTGTGCTTGCTTTGCTTCTCTGGTCAGGAGTAGCTGCATGTGGATTTTGCTGGACTTGAAAAATTACTTCTAGTGCTGAGTAGTAGTGTTTTATTCATAGGGATCGATAAAGTGTCAACATAATTTGCATTGATTTTAATAGACCATGTTGTAGCTTATTTTGAAATACTGTAAATATTTGTGTTTCTTTTCTGAAACAAACCTTTGTGTTTGTGCAAGTATCTGATGGTAAACAGTTGTCTTTGAATGCTGATGAACTGGTCCATGGTACATATTTTCAGCTGTGTTCTGAATAATTACTCTTAAACTGGTAATTTGAGATGGTTGGAAAACTACATTTTACTTAGTTCATGGATTGCTGAAAGCTAAACTGCGTTCTGTGCCTCAGGTGGACTTTTTGTTTCTTTCTTTTAATTGCATTAGCACTTTAACCCTAAGTCCTTCTTGTCGTATCTGGAGGTAGGCAGAACAGATGCTGCATTTGGGAAACAGAATGGAAATCTTTGGTGTCATGCTCTCTGACACGAGTGCTTTTTTATTATTATCTTAAGGATTGTGTAATATCTGCAGAACAACCATGAGATGGACCTCAGTTTTAAGGGAAAGGAAAGACCAGGGCAGGGCAAGCTTTCTCCCCTCTGCTGACTTCCTGTATGTGTATGGTGAGAAGCTGCTCAGTCTCTGATCAGTATATTGCTGTAGGGCTGGGAATGTCTGAAAGGCACCTTGTGGTATGTAGCAGAGATTTTTCAGACAAGAAACTGTGGAGCTGTTGTCTTGGTAAGTAAAGTCTACTTTTTCTAGCTCCCTCAAACAGGTGAATTTCTGTTCTAGCAGCATCGTGTTAATGTGGTGTCTTGGCAGTCAGGAGGGGTTGGGAAAGAAATGCAGCATGGGCAGGATAGAATACTTTGTTTGCATGAATACGCTTATGTTTTTTAGTAATATGATACTACTGAGTTTATGCCTCAAGGTTGAAGCTTATTAGAAAACCAGAAAATTATTACATAGAGGGCAGAATATAATGTGAAATGTGATTTGTCTCTTACGCAGAGCTTGCACATTTAGTTATAATTTTCTTGAAAGGTTAATTCCCAGTTTCTCTTCAGAACATTCTGTGCAGGCCTTTCTGTAGAGGGAAAAAAAAGATTGGACCCAATTTAAATAGACAAGTCTTGTGAATCCTGAAAGAATTTGGGCACTTAGCCCAGGAAAGGGAGAGTTCTCTGCAAGAACTTCATTAACCCTGTCTGTCATCAAAATAAGTAATAAAAGTAGCTCTGCAGACTTTATAAAGAACAGATCTTTTTGTTTTACCCTGTATGCTTGATCTGCAAGACACTGGTGAATGAATTTTGGTTTTTAAGGAAAACTGTGCCCATGTGGGAAAGGAGATGGAGATGTGTGATGTACAGAGGTGTGGAAGTGTGGGTGTGAAATAAAGAGCTGCATTCATTTTTGGAAAACTGGTGCTGATAGTTCCAGATATGCAGGAACGTGTATGGAAGCTGATTATTTTATTTAGTATACATAAGATGCCTTATAGCAATATATGGTAATACAGTCTTATTTAGCATATTTTGAGGCAGAAAAAACCCACACATGTTTCCAACGGAGCTATTTTTGTAAGTAGAAGGATGTTAAGTCTTTTTACACAGGGAAGAGTTTCTGCTTCCGTTTGGCTGTTACTTGCAAGATCCAGATGCTGTGAAAGCTCTTCCTGCAGTGCTTGCATCTGGCTGCTCGGAAGCTTTGCAGAGGGTTTTATGAGGTGGCTTTGAAGTTGCCTTTGGATTTGAATCCTGTGAATCTTTAGATTGGTTGGGCTGCATAATTCTCAGCATCGTTTCCTCTTCTGATTATGAAAAATGTAAATACTTCAAGCTGTTGTTCTGATGTTTTGAAGTTGGAACATGTATCTATATCTTCCTCCATTCCTTTTCCCTGTATTTGAGACAGATATGTTGGCTATTAAAGTCTCAGATTAATGTCTCTAGAGAAACTGCGTGTAGAGGGTGGCTACAGCAGGTTTCATGGGGTTTGAGCCCATCTGACATGGGCTTGCTCTTTTACTTCGGTCTGCCCAAGCTTTCCTTAAGCATTTGAGAAATTACAGCAGTATTTCAGAAGTAGCTTTGTGAGGTTTGCTTAATGTTTGTCAAGTGCTTGGATGTGTGCTCATTAAAAGGTATTTATCAGTGCTAAGTGGTGGTGTTTCTAATCATGTGTGTATATATATATTTATAGGAAATTTCGTTAGGATTTAAGGTCGTATGTTTTTAAGCTTTCTGTGAACAGACCAGCCTGAACAGTTCCCATGTTCAGGTTTTGGGGCTGTAGCAGTTTGCTTAATGTTTGTCAAGTGCTTGGATGTGTGCTCATTAAAAGGTATTTATCAGTGCTAAGTGGTGGTGTTTCTAATCATGTGTGTATATATATATTTATAGGAAATTTCGTTAGGATTTAAGGTCGTATGTTTTTAAGCTTTCTGTGAACAGACCAGCCTGAACAGTTCCCATGTTCAGGTTTTGGGGCTGTAGCAGCAGAGCTTATTTAATTTATTTTTTTTAATTATTTTTTTTTTTACTTTGGCTGTTACTTCTGTCTTACTGGCTTAAGATGATCTGTTTGCTCATGCTCTTCTTTGAGATGGCTAGTTGCTAGAGGTGTCTTGATAGGAACAAGCAGTGAAAGTAGTTCAGATTCTTAGTTGTCTGGTACAAGCTTATTTTAGGGATTGGCTTAAATTGGATGTTTTCACCATAGGTTGGGAACAATCTGTCTTACCTACTACTTGATTTTTGGCTCTTCTTTTTTACAAGGGCTCTTCAGATGTTGATCCAGAGTGGAAACTGTTTGGATTTCACTTGTAGATTGTCAACTCACTAGTAGTACAGTAAGTTTGCATAGTTGGTGCAAACAGCTGATTGTTCCCTTGATGGGGAAGGGCGACCATACAGGCAGTGTGATAATGAAGCTGACATTACTGGTACAGACAGTGCACGTTTCATAGCTGTATGCGATGTTGCTTATTTCAGTTATGATTTAATGATGTGAAAATGTCTGGCAGTTTCTGTGAACATATACATTATGAATATATTTCCAGCTTATATTTAATCTTTCCTTCATCAGAAATTAATGAATTCTGAGAAGGATAACAGAAACGTTCTTAAATAATTTGGCTTCAAGCTTGAAAGCTTTATTGCATTATAAATTAAAAGGTGAGCATGTTGTTGCATGCTTAGTAAGCAATACAGTAAAATTCCAAGTAGATTTAGTATGTGTTTATTTTTAACATGTGTTTTGTTAGGACCAGTAGTGGCTTGAGAGGTCTATCTCTAATGTTTCAAAGGTTGTAAAAATGAATATGGTGAATACTTTTGGAAGACTCAAAACTGCAACTAGAAGTATATAAATTAAAGTATGTTGGCATCTTTATTGGAAACATACATAAGTGAAAATCAGTTGGGGAAAAACGCAGCCTGTGGTTGCTGTACTGTGTTTACAGTGTTATCGCTTTCAGAGGAACTATTGTCACTTTAAATGATGCTGAGTGCTGCCTGTCCTCGGTTTTGGATGTGAATATGTATTTGGTATTTATCTACATCTCACACAAACAGTGCACATAACTATTTACATGTTGTGTTGCACTAGGAAATTCTGTGCAGTGAAATAAGAGGTACGAGTAGTCCAGTTAGGCTGCTGAAAAGGAACATTTATCTTACCACATTGATTACTTAGTCGTAACTCTAAATCACCAAGTTCTCTTGGCGCTGATCCTAGGATTGTTTAATAGCAGCCCTGTGAAACCATCATCTTGTAGTGAAAGGATTGAGCTACATAGCATCTGAAGTGGATTCTGAAGACGTACAAACGATTATGTCTTTTGATTTGGGATCAAGTTCTAGGGAGCTGATAATACAACATGGGGTGGAGGGGGTGGGGAACCCAACCCTCAAATTAAACCTTTTTCAACCAAAATTAGAAGTAAGCTAACTACCTTCCTGGTTAGTGGTGATGAAAGCAATGGCATAAGAAACGTTCTATCTGAAGTATTGTATAAACTCAAGTAGTATCTTCAGGCATAGCAATGCAGTTGGGAGGAGAGAGTACTGTATCAGACCTTGCTATTTTCAAGCCATTTTACTAGATTTGTCCCCAAACTAGAATACAGAGTATTTGAAATGATAATTTTCCTTGCTTAAAATGGGAATATGGACCTGAGCTGAATGTAGAGAGTGATTTGAAAGGGAGTGTGAAATTTGACACAGATACTTAATTATTGGCAAGAAGCATTTGTTTTATTGACATCTACAGTGAGATGGCTCCGCATAGCTTTAAATAGTTGACTTAATGTCATTTTGCTTCTAGATGTGGAACAGTGAATTACACTGTCTGTCACAGCATTTGTTTAATGAATATCAGTTGTTGACATAGTATGAAAAAGCTCTAGGGCTTTTCAGCCATTTTAATAAAACATTCTCAGTTAGTGGATTTGTGGGTCTTTGAGAAGCTAGCACTCCGTTACTGGCTGCTGCAAATCTAGTTTGCACAAAGTCTTAAAAGTTCTGGACAAAGTCTGAACACAAACCCATCTGTACCTGCTCTCAGGGTAATTCCAATACTCATAAAATGGAAGGTGTGATTAAAACAACATTCTGCTCAGTGGACAATTTGCTGCAAACATCCTCATCCTTTTAGGGTTTCTAAATTGCAAGTACAGTTTTCACTGAGGGTTGTGGCTTGGTTTCTGCATGTTGATTGGGCTGCAGCTACTTGTAAAATTTTCAATATATGAATACTTAAATATATATTTTTTTTTTGTATTATTGTGAGGTCAATTCCATAGTTTGAATATTTGTAACTTCTATTAATATGAGTTATTCAAGGTTGGTTGAGGATATGCTTCTGAAAGTTTTCAGAAATAGGCATCTGTTCAATGAAATTCAAATAAAGGTAGGGGTCCTTAGTACTTAAAAATACTGATAAAAAATTTTACTTTAAAACACAACTATTGTCTTTAACTGTGTTTGGTGACTGATGCTTTTATTCCTTTAAGTACTAGATCCTAAAGGGATCTTCCCTGATATTAAAGGCTGGGAAAGTTGATTTCTGTCATTTTTCATTTGTCCTTTAGAGCTTATCTCAATGAGGATGAGTAAAGTTACATTAGATAGTATATTAGCACTTTGGTCATGGATGGCATTACTAAATCTAACAAAGCTGTGTAACTGAGTGATCTTACTATGTTGTTTTTAAGAATCTGTTCATCCTTCCATGTATTTTACGCTCTTTGGGCTTTGCAGGTGTACATAACTCATGCTGTGTTGCGTGTGTGTATGTGTATAGCTATAGATACAGTTTCATCTTAATGCTAAGCCTAACATTTTGAAACTATTTCCTAGTGATATATCTGCCCTCTGTTTAGCAGTTCTTGCTTGAATTCCCTCATTGTAGTCTGGAGCTGTTGGTAGGACAAACAGTACAGTCCTTCCTCTGCAGGGCTGGTGGTGGTTGTAGGCAGCTCTTCCTCAACGTTTTTTTACTGAATTGTGTTATTTGATGCTGCTTTTGCAGCATTCTCTCCTGTCTAATGCATTTCTGTGGCATTCTTCATGTTGTTTCCTTTAACATTCATATTCATAATTTTTTTCAGTGTTGACAGGTGTGTATTTCACATTAACATGAGGGGTTTTTTGGATGTTAGACTGCTATTTGCTTATGGTAATTTCCAGTTGTCATAAGGTGACTGTTGAGAGAGATGAGCAGAGAGGAAAAAATTGTCAAGCATTTACAGTAAATACTCGCTGCTTTTGGAAACACTGTCAGAAGTTTAATTGTTAGGTTCAAGTAAGTTTGTCATGTGCCAGACAGAATCAGTCTGCTGTAATGAACGGGTTACACACTTCACCAGCAAAAAGGGAGAGTGAGAAACCAAGGGATGCTCAGGATTTCCTGTCACCTTGCACTGCAGAAGGAATGGGGTGGGCTTTTTAACCTAGCCTGTAATTAGGTTTTGCGTGGAAGCATATATTACTGCGCTTGCTTTGCCAAAGCTCTTCAGTATGATGGATGAGATTTAAAGGTTGATCTGACTAAATTGCAATGAGAATACTAACGACAAAGATATTTCTGTTGTGAACTATTCCTACCAGACATCGTAGCTGTGACAGAAATGGTGTAAGATAATGGACAATAAAAGTCACTCGAAAATAATACTCTCCTAGGATTGGACTGCCTTCCCCACAGCACGTACCCTGAACCAGAGCGATAATGTAGTCATAAGCCAAGATCATCATTTAAATATATAGGTAATCTCATATAGTATCCTGACAGATTTATTTTATGAGCAAGAAAGAGGAAGAATATTATTGGGCAGTACAGAGGAAGAAAGTGTTACTGATGTGGTTGTGTTTATTTTGTAAAATAGCTTGCATTGCTCCTGCCTTTGGAGAGCCTGCGGTGAACAGCATGCTGATGCTCAGGAGAGGTGGGAGAGCCGGGCTCCCACCGGCAGCGTGTCCACTGTGGGTATCGACAACTGACCTAGGAGCCTGGCTGATGTGCACCGGTGGATTTTATTCACCATTAACCTCTGTTCATTGGATATGTTAAAAGGTGCAAATTTGTGCACTAGTTTAAATAATGTATTTGGCTGTGTTTAAACAACTCATGGATTTCTGGAACTGTAGGAGACTTGCCTTTTAGTTTTGTTTTACAGAAGGTACCCAAACAGAGCTGCTTGCCTCTCCCTCCCAAGTCCCAGTGTAGTGAGAGGGATATAGTAACTGAGTGGAAAAGTGTATATAT
>KL256698.1:58307-77856 GCA_000699545.1 Podiceps cristatus | reverse complement strand
CACTGGGAGGGGGCAGATGAGGGAGTGGCTGTGCGGTCCGATTACCATTTGGGGTTAAACCATGACAATAAAACTGAAAAAACAATATAGTATATTAATCAATATAATTTACTGTTATAAGGTAGGGGTTTTTTTCCCCCTAGGGAAATATCTTTTGTACAATCATCAATTGTGCATGTTAACACGTGGCTGCAGTATCCCAAGCCAGATTTTAGCTAATTCATGTAAATAGTTCGGGAAGTGCTGCTGAGTTCAGTGCCAGCTCGGCTCAGATGGGGTTTGTTGGGCACAACTTTTTCCACGTACAGCGTTTCTCGTGTACACGCATCTGCTTTCCCGGGAGTGAGGAATCCGTGAGGACTTAGCCAGTCCTGGGACAGCTCTATGGATTTCTTTGGTAATTTGTCCTGGCTCATAACTAGTTCTCAAGTGCTGAGGAGCAAGCTGTAGCAATACTAATGCCTTTTTCTGTAGAAACATTTTGGATCGAGAAGGAAGAGAAACAGGTTTTTAAGATTTGCTGGACATGACTGGTGCTGACTTTGGGTCAAGCCATTTTGTGTTTTCAATATCCGTATGTTTTGGTTGCTGGAGCCTGGTGCTGTGTGCCATGTTGTGCTAAGCTTTTTAGTTTCTGCTCTGCCTTATGTGATAAAGATATATTCTTGTCCCACAGTTTCTTTTAACAAGTTCTGCTACGTCTGAGATGGTTCTGTGCTAAACCTGAATGATGCCGTGGATACTGCATTGTGAAGGGATCCAGCCCTATGGGTGTCTGGGATATATGATTTCTTTCTTAATAGCTGGTAGATGACTGTCATAGCTGATAGTGATGGAAACGATAATATTAATTGGAAAATTAAAAACAAAACAAAACCAAACCACAACAGAAAAGAGACATTTTGCATATGAGTGAAAAATCTGAGAAGTGGGAGGTACACATTTTCATATCTTAAGAAAAAAATGTATTTACAAGTACCAGCAGGTGTTATGACTTTACAGGTTGCATTGTATGCATACAAATGTGATGGAGATTTTTATTTCTGGGCATTTAAATAATATCTCTGTGTTTTGAACTGCATATATATGCAGTATGTGAGGATCTATTGTCATGGTGATCTATCTTACTACTTATAAGGTAGTACACATGGAAAATGATTTTATTGATTTTAATAATACTTGAACTAAGTATGAAATGAATATAAACGTTGTATGTATCTATAAATATACAGAGATCTATGTATCTCAGTTGATTCAATAGGTTCTACGCTTGTGTGCATGAAGGAAATGAACACTAATGCCATAGCTCTACAGAACTGTTACAAATGCGAAACTAAATTTAACTCGTCAGGCTGTGTGACTGCTGGAGTAAGAGGAGGTTAATGAAGTTGCAACACTAACTTATATACTATGTTCAGCACCATCTGACTTAGGTAATGGATGAAATGTGTGCTATAACTCATATCTAGGTGGAAAAGGGACCACTAGCAGATGGGTCTGGTACTTTTGTTTCTGCATTGAAAATGTAAAATGGGTGTACAAAATATTTGCAGGGGCTTAATTTCTCTCCAGGTAATTGCACTGGTTTAATTTGCAGCTGGTTTTACTGTTGATACAATGTGAGGTTACTCTCAGGAAAATTTGTGGCTCAGTTAAGTAACCATGAAACATAAATACCTCAAGTTGTCAACTGCTTCTTATCTTAACCCATTAGCCAGCTTTTAGGAAATTGCAATATTGTGCTATAGTTGTTGTTGACCGAGAACTATGTAAACAAATGTCTGGGAAGTAAATTTTGAGTTGTCTTTTAACAAAAGACTAATCAGTATCTGGAATCTTAGTTAACTTGATCGATTTTGAATCATTTACTCTGAAAAATTGTCATCTGAGCTGTGATTTTTGTTTTCCCTGGCAATTTATAAGTCAATTGGATTTTGACAGGTCTAAAGTTTTGAGTAGGTTAAGAACTCTACCTGATGTCATTGACCTCAAGTTCCTGAGAAAGTTGTCTGTTCCACTCTTCTGAAAAACTGTCTTTCCGAAGAAATTGTAATTGTTTAGTACTTTTATAGCACTATAGTGAGAGTGCTCAGCCAAAACTCTGTTCCCTTGACATTTTTTTAATTATATGAGCTAAACAAATCTATCCAGTTCCCAGACACAACCAAATAATCCACTAACTTGATATACATATTTTGCTTATTTTGTTATGAATTGACATTGCATTTCCACTGTGTTCTTAAATCGAGCGAAAGAGTGCCAGCGTATCTGAAACATCTCTATTTCCTGTACCTCCTGGCTTTTTCCTGTTGTATACCATCTGAACGTTAAGAAAGCCAAGCCTTTATGTATTTAGCTTTTAAATGGCTTTAATTTTCATTTGCTAACTAGCAAAATAACCTTATCTACAGCTGTATCACAGTTACTTTCAATCCAATTAATCTTCATCAATATTGCCACCCTTCACATCATCCTCTGGAAAACTTAAATTGAAAATAGCTTAATTAAGAACAGCAATGGCATTTCGCTTTCAGAAAGACAGAATGTTCAACCCACTGTGTTGAAACAACATTCTCCCATTAGAATAATTTACACTAAATAAATATGCATTCGATGGAAAGGCTTTGTGTAGCCAGTGTACACAGAGTAATGTTTTCTTGTGCTCAGGAAATAGAAAATTAACATTAGAAACAATTAATACTCTTGTATGGTTATGTAAGCAAGCCAACATCTTGTGGTATAAACTGTAAAAGTGATAAAACTTTTCAAGTAAAATGAATTTTGACTACGTGCTTATATCCTCGTATTTACTTTTTATACTTTTTATTGATTGTGTTCCCATTTTCATCAATAACTTTATTTGGCTTTTTAGTGGAAGACTAAATATTCCATGATGATCTTGACTCTTCTTTGCACTGTGTGATTATGAATACTGTCCCCTTACATTGCTCGGTAACACAAAGTTGGAGAAGGCAACGCTTGTTTTGTAATGCTCAAGGAACATGTAAGTTCTTTACAACAGGGAATGCATAATAACAATGAATTGCATTAGCCAAGAATAAGCACAAATGCAAAATGTTTTATATTCTCAGAAACGGGTTTATGGAGAGGTAGTACGTAAGTGCTCCGAAGAATATTATTTAATAATTGCAAGTAATTAGGGAGTTTGACATTATATTTTATAAAAGTTAGAATTCTGCCCTAACACTAACACAAAAGAACATTAGGGATTGACCATAAGGTGTCTTTCCTCCTACAGATTTGTCCAAATGACTATCAAGGAGACTTCTGACCAGAAAATGTCTCTGTCAAGTTCCAAATAATCTCTGATGTGTTAAACTCTGGAATCCTTTTTTCCCAAAGCAAGGAGATTATCTCTTCTGGTAGTCTCTGTACTCCCCGTAAGTACGGTCTGTATCAGACATGTCTGCTTAAAAATACATTGTTAATACAAATCAGATCTGGGGAAGGTGTGTTATAAATTCTATGTATGTTATAAATTATTTCATGTGATAGTTGGATTTATGGTACTTGTGGATCCTAGCGTTGAGCGGGGCTGTTTGTATACGATCTCCCTTAGAGAAGGCAGGTCCATCACCTCTTCAAACGTGACCGGCCCAGTGTGAAGCCTGCTTTTTTCTTCTTGTCCTTGGCTGTCATAAGCTTGGTGGATTGATAATTGGTCTAAGAATATGAATTATCAAAGATCCAGTCTGAAAATAAAAATCTGTATTTAATATTCTTTTGTCATGTAGTGCCTTAGTCACATATTTTGAGCAGGAAATAAAATTTCCTGTTTCTGTTGTTATTTCTTTTAGGAAAACTGGTTTTCTCCCCCGCAGTTTTGCACAGAGGCAAGGAGCTGCTATACTGCCCTGTCTACTTATAGCAATGCAGGTCTTCAAAGTAGATGGATAAGAAGTTTTCAGGATATTAAGAAGCTCTGTCTGAGTTTGTTTGGAAGGAGGAGGAGAAAGAGAGTGCAATCATTACCAATGCGCCTGGTCCAGCTGCACGGGTTGGAAGGCAATGGATTCACCCTGTTGAGGAGCTAAACAGGAGGAATTCCAGAGGTAACTCTTTTCAAGCCTAGTAACAGCCATATTTCAGTCCCCAAATGGAGATGTGCGTTTTTCTTCCACACTCTTGAGGAAGCTCCCCAGATATGATTTGAAACTGTGTTAGTTTTCCGTATGAAACAGTTGCAAGAAAGCTGGAGGCTCAGTCTACCTCATGAAAATGGGATGCAGTGATAACACAGAAATATGCTGGTAATTGGTCCCAGCTTGGTACTGATTCAGAGTGACCAAATAATATTTGATACGGGCAATGCAAGAGAAAACACCACTTTCTTTTGTTATCACTTGCAACTTCTGAAGTATTTTCTCTGTTAAGCAAGACCCATTATCTGAGATTACTCCTGCTACTTCCAAGCACTTTCATGCTGCAACCTGCACAACAAGTAAAGGTCAAATATAATTAGGTGGGGGAGGGGGCTGTTTGTTTTCGTTCTCACCAGAGCTTTTATTTTTGTAATTATGAATAGAGAATAGGTAATGTTACAGAATGAATCTCCAATGAAAATTTAATACAGTGGAAACAGTCTTTCACACAGAGGTAGCAAATTTAAAGTGTTTCTTATACTCTGTCAAAGTTTCATTCATTACCAGCTTGAAAATATAAACTGACTTCACAATGAGACAAAACAAACCTCAAGCTTAATTTAAAGCCATCAAAAGCAATGCTAAAACAATTATACATTTAAACTTTACAAGTGAGAAAGGAGCTGGAAAATGTATGGAAAGCTAGAGAGAGAGAGGGGAAGTGCACGGTGTCATGAGTAATGATACAGAAGCCTTCAAGTGCCATGAACTGTCAAGAACGGATAAAGAACTGTCAGGACCATTAATTTATTTAATCTCCCTTCTCCATTCTCTCTACCTGGAGGTCTTGGATATTATTCCTTCTTCATATTTTGCTGCTGCATGGTTATTTTATTGGAAGCAGGAGTCCAAGAGATCACCTATCTAAATGTCATCATCACTTTCCACATTACCTCTCTGGTTCGTGTGCAGTTCGCCAGCAAGTCCAAATGTGAACTTCTTTTAATCTAATGAGAACAGGGGAATTACAGGAAGAAAATCTGTTAGAGCAAGTTAATAAATGAGTTTCCCAAGTCTTTTTCTTGTTTTACTCAGGGCAGTTACTGGTGGTCATGTGCATTTCACAATACACTACGAAGGATTGGTATCTGTAAACAAAATTTGCTAGCAATGTGCATCTATAATTAGGATGATGGGATGCAAAATAATCAGGCAGCTGTCTGGATTTTACACTCTCTGTGTTTGAATAGAGAACTGTGAGCATTCCGTTTGTATGTAATGACCTGGCAGCTTAATGTGCAGAATTCAAATACTCATTTGCACCTCCAAATACAATTTCTGTGGCCTTTTTTTTCTTTTTAGGAAAAGTCTTGTGCTGCAAGACATCAGAAAAAGAACATGAAATGGCAGCATCACAAATAGAATGTTTGAGGAATGTGTAAGTATTTGTACTTCTGGATAAAACCTGGAATTGCAGAAATGTAAGAATAATCATATCTATTTTACCTAACCTAACCCAAATGGAAGAGACTTCTTAAACTTTGAAAACTTATTGGTTTCAGCTGAAGTTGATCAAAATGGTTTATATTTTATTGAGACTTGGTTGCAGTTTCAATGTTAGTTAAAAATGAGGTTACTTTTTAAACTTGGATTTTTTTTTTTTTTTTTAAAAAAGGCATGCCAAACAAATGTCTCCCTGTTCCCTATCATTGTGTTCAATGATTTTTATTTTTTTCTCCCAAACAAGAATGGATGCACGTCTGTTTTTAAGTGGTGGAGCAGCCTCTGACTCTATTTTAAAATAATGTCTAAATATAATCATAAGCATCGTTTTCACCAGGCCTTTATCACTGCTACACATTTCACAGTCACCAATTACAGGTTAGTGCTGCATCCTAGACAGTTGTTTCAGAATATGTTCAAGTGGTGAAGGTGAAATGTAATTAACAGTATATATCACATAAATGTTTCGATCAATTTAAATTAGTCACTAGGTGGCCATGTATCACAGATGGAAGTGTGGTATTTAACTAGAAGAAAATCCTTCTTAATAATGCAGTTCTTAGTCTAATAATGAATTAATATACATTCTTAAATGTATATGTTGTCTGACCTGATTACAGTAATAGGTCTGAAAATGTGAAGCTTATCTGTACCTACAACATTTACTCAGCAATAAAGTAGGCATTGGGATCATAAGGAAGGCTTGCTTGGAGACAGAAATTTAGGTTCCTTTAGAATGATGCATTCTAGTGTGCATGCATGTGTGCATATATGTACACAGAGATAGATAGCGTAGGTCCTAATACTCAGATTTCAGTGTGCTTTGTTCAACATCGAGCTTGAGAAGGCAAGTGAGGGGATTTTTTGTTATTTTGATAGAAATCACTTATTTTCTGTTTCCTTATGGGGTGACTTCAGAAGGACAGACTCATTCCCAAGGAAGTTCTGTGTTCTGCATGTCTGTGTAATGACATTAATGAGTTGATATTTGCCCCATTTGCTTCCCTGGTCATATTTGTTCAAGAGCATTTTACCATGTGTGGGCTGATAAATGCACTGTCCATCTGTAACATATTTGGTTCATCATCTTTCAGCAAAAAAAGTCAATGGTCAAGTATCATTCAGGAAATACCAGCTGAAATTCTTAGAAGTTTAGCAAGTCATATGCTCGGTATTTAGTTAATTTTCAGGCAGTCATTTTTTTTCCTACTAAAAAATTAAAGCATACCATGAACTGCTCATTTGTAAAACATTATTTTCAACCTGCCAACCTCTACGTATTTAGGCTTTTCTGAAAAGGGGAATGTATCACTTTTGGATGTAACTAAATATAGATTTAATGCTGCATAGATCAGATGGAATTCTTACATATACTAGCATTGAAAATACATGTTTTCTAAGGTACAAACAACAAAAACCAAATAGACTTGGGTTAAAAGAAATCATGTCATGGCTTTGTTACCTAAGGAAAATTGTCAAGT
This sequence comes from Podiceps cristatus, assembly GCA_000699545.1. Taxonomy (NCBI): domain Eukaryota; kingdom Metazoa; phylum Chordata; class Aves; order Podicipediformes; family Podicipedidae; genus Podiceps; species Podiceps cristatus. The sequence continues at coordinate 70,769 of KL256698.1, read as the reverse complement.
GCTTCCACCTTAGAATAGCAAAAACCGGAGAGCCACACTCTCTTACTTCCCCACATTTATGGTGTATTTCATCATTTTTGGTTTTAAAGCAGCTGTTTCCTTTTATGATTTATACAAAGTAAATAGGGAAAGTAAATATTTTCTTGAATGTATTTACGGTAGGCTCTTTGAGAAAGTAAATAGAATTAGCTTGCACAATTTATCTGATGTTAGAGAGAAGGAAAAACAAAGGCTAACTAGCAGATAACTTCCAGCAGTGTCTTAGGCTTTCCTGTTTTGGTTAAATATTCCAGAACAATGTCATCAATCAAAAAGTTTCACATTCCACACAGAGAAATGTTACATTTTTAAGCATTGCTAAACACTTTGACATATTTGAAAAATTGAGTCCTAGATCCTAAAGGTTATTTGTCATAGGAGAAAGAGAAAATATGATTTGTGCATGCCAGAATGGCAAATAAAGATGGTAAAGATGATAAATCTTGAGTTGGATACATAAACTACTCAGATTCATAGTCCCCAACTTCATCACACGCAGTCGTAGTTTAATTTGGCCTTTGCTGACAAGAGGAAAGTAGGGGTCAGTCCATCATGTCCCAGGATGAAGCCTGATGAAGGGAGCAGTAGAGAAGGGGACAAATAGTATATAATACATTTTGAAAGCTCACCGTGCTGAATCCATTCTAACAATGGGTTGATTTGGCATTGGGGGATTTTTTTATTTGGTTATTTTGGGGGGTGGGGGTGGGTGGCTGTTGTTTGTTTTCAAAGGCGCACTAGTTAAGCTAAAGGAAGTTTTGAATCCATCCTCTCCCCTGGTCTTTAAACGCTAAAATATGTGACAGGCCTGCAAACTATTTTGTACTAAGAATGGCTGGTCAGAAGTGCAGTCAAGGTGACTTGTTGATATAATTAAAACAATTTCATTCAAAAGAAACTTTATAAAGGCTTATTCTGATAGCTGATAATTTCATACGCTGCAGGTAAAATTATTACTTTACCCTAAATAATTTTGCCAGACTACTGTGAACACTTAGAAAATCTGGAAAATCTTCAAGGGAGAGTAAAAAAGGAACAGTTAGGTTTCTCTAATTGAGTATTGTGTGTTGCGGTCATACCATGCAACCTTGGTATGAGAGAAATAATTCAAATTTTGTGCTAACATGGCTGCGTGACTTGGACAAAGAATTACTGATTTTACAGTGACAGGTAGACATGGTGGTGCATCTCTAGCATTTGACTATAAACTGATTTCAGTATTTGACTCCATGCTTTAGAGTTCTTGCTCTTTCAGCAACACATAATTCTGTCTTTGTTGTAACATCAGCAAGTTATTATCTAATGTCTTTTTAATAATTTTCAAATAAATTAATTTTTATTAGTAGTTATGTAAGGGAAACCTCCAGTATCATAATTTTCAACAGCTAAACACTCTGGCAGACCAGTACAGGTGAAGGAAGCGGGGACTAACAGTCCTTGGTTGTCCCCAGGTACACTGCAGAGCAAAAAGCTCTCGCTACTCCACTGAATCTTACACAAAATCATGACATGAATTTTCTTTCTCTCTGCTGTATCCGTAAGGGAAACAAGTCTCTGCAAGAGAGCGGGTGAGAGGTTTGGATCCTTATGAACCACATTTGCTAGTCCATGCAATTAGTAGCACAGGAGGACTGGATGCACATAGGTTGTGCGCTCGGAGCTCCCCCTTAACACGTAGTGACCAGCCTCCCCCAGCGCTGGGCGTTGGTGGAAGGCTAGAGGCTTCTGACAGAAAGCCGTGCCCACTCAGTCATCGGCTTATCTAGATGCTAAGGAGCATTTTCCTCGTCACCCACTGAGGTTGCAGTCTTTTTGTGGTAGCACGTGCTTTGTAGAGGACACAATGTTTAATTGATTGGTTTTTTATTCAAATGCTTCAGCATGGTAGTGGAAAAATAATCTGAATGAGAAATACTCTAGACTCGGGTGAAAATGTAAAGTTCTGCAAATTTCAGATACAACACCAACTACTGAGAAATGCTTGTACACTAACCCACTGGAAAATAATAGCTTTTATTTTTGGTTCCCTGGTATGTAAATGTCTTAAATTCCCTTGTTTTGCATTAGTGCTATATATGCATACTGTTATTCAGAATCAAGAGGATAAAATGTACTTTGTGACAAGGTAATAAATGTACTGTACATCCATAAAATAGTTAGATTGTAATTTATGGGAGGAAAAATCATTAATGTTCAAATACCATTCAGAAAATATCAGTTGGATTTTTTTATAGCTTCAGCTACTTATATGCTCTGTATGAATATTTTCATGGTTAAACTAACTCATAATCTTTTTTCAGTCCCTAAGTAGTCTAAGAAATAATTACGGCTCATTATAGCTCTTGAAAGTGAAAACCGGTGTAGAGGTGTGTAAGGGTGAAAAATGTGTGACCATCATCTCTGAAGCCTATACCTTTAAACTCTAGACAAAGCAATTTAGTTTTGAGTAGTCTCAATTATTTTCATAAGAAAGCATATACTCACCTTAACACTTGAAATTGCAGTTGCTGCTAAATTGTCACATTTGCAGCACGTGGATGGGATGCCGGTACAGACCCTTCTCACTATCAGCCCGAGCGTGTTCCAGGACCTTCAGATGATACAGGGCAGCTGTCATCATTGCCACACCCAACTCCTCCACAGAAGATTTTTAAATTAAGTTACGCAGCCAAAGGATCTCCCCCATATACCTGTTGTCCATAAAACTACTTAAAGTAGGGGGGGGGAAAACATTTCCATTGGGAAGTCACAGTAGCAGTTACTGTGTTAACTGGATATCCTAGTTTGACAGGGAGTGTTTTGATTTACAGCTGGTGAAATTAATCTGCTGTATTTGATTTTAAATCTACATTTAAACATACTTTTTTTACAAAATTGATGTAGTCATTGTTGAAGAGAAGTAGGTTTTGCTGAAGGAAATGGAGACTTTTTGAAAGTCTGGGAAAGACTGCACTCAATCCTAGCTTATATAGATAAGTTTATATAAACCATATAGCATAAGAAGCTATTAATGTTCAAGAGTTATTAGTACAAATCCCCTTATACAGCAGCCTTACTTTAGCTTTTGAGTGACATTGCAACATTGTTTTTCAATGAGACTGTCCTTGAGAGTCAACAAACTCCATTTCACTAAGAGGGTTAATTAAGGTCAAGTTTATAATGGGGTAGGAAGAAGCACAGAGTGAAGTAGCTGTATATCAGACTGAGATTTCAAGGTCTCTGCAATGCATTAATAACTGTGAGGCTGTCTAATGTGGGCGGCATAACATGTTCTGCAGCAAAAAATTCTTGGAACAAACCTGAAAAAAAAGAATACAACTCCTTTCACAGTTTTGTGGTGGGTTTTTTTGGTTTGGGTTGGGTTTTTGGATGGGTTTTTTGTTTGTTTTTTTTGCCAGTGTTTTTCATCAGAAAACTCTTGCTAGTCAGCCTTCTTTCTGAGGGATGAGACCAAGTCAGACAGCGCAGTGTTGGTCAACAGACTTTCCCGGGTTTGTCCAAGATCTGGGAAATGCAAGATCTCTGCGTTGCCCCCGCTGCAGCAGGGAAGTGAGTCTAGTGCTCCCGTACCTGAGGGGCCTGGTGCTCTCTCTGTCGTACCTACGTATGTCGTTCTCTTCCCCTCACCCCGCAGCTGTGACTTTCAAGGGGTCAACCAGCCCTTCTTCCGCCACAGGGAGCTGGTAACTGGGCAAGACGCTGCTTGGGAAGGGAGGCGCGAGGCTGGAGCTGCGGGTGAAGGGGCAGAGCAGGAGCCGCTGTCTCTCCTGAGACGGACACCAAACTGCCTGTCTGGCCCGACTCTGCCGCTGCTGCTTCTCTTGAAAGGCGTGAAGAAAGCCAGCTTGGGGCAAAGCTTAGATTCTGTGAAACTGCAGGAACAGGGGAGGGTATGTTAACCAGAAGCAGGTTGAGTTTGACTTTTCTGTTTATGTGTGTATACGTTTTTTCTATTGCAGGTAAATATATGGCAGTTTGTTTTTTTTTCCTTCAGATAAAGTCCTCACTAGTGAGCAACATAACTTTCCCAGCACAGCTTCCGCGGTCCCTCCTGTAAAATTACTTGTGTTGAAGGGAGCACTCACTAAATGGATCTAGATTTTCAGAACAGTTCTGAAAATTTATATTCAGTAGAAATCACCAGACTCCATCTCTTCAGTTTCTGGAAATTTATATTGTGGTATTTTTGTACTACTTACGAATCTGCAGTAATAAGGGCCGAAACTTTTAAATCCAAGCAAATAAGTGTCATTAAAAATACAGCTGTCAAGGACAAATGGAAGAGTACTATTGTTGAGTGGCTTATAAAGCAGCTAGAGCTCTCTGCCTCAATCAAGTAGTAATTCCAAGAAGTTCAGGCTATGACAGCAGCTCTAAGACAAGATGTTTAATTTCTCTTCAGGGGCACATTTGTCACAGGCTAACGTTGTTTTGCATAGTGTAAAGGGAGCTTTTCAGATTCTTTTCAGCCATCTTCATGATACAACTTTGTGTTTCACAGAATTTCTGTTGTATGATTTTGTTGTTGTTGTTCCCCATGTATGTGACTGATCGGTACAGATCTCTGTGTAGAATGAGCTACTCAAAACTTCAACACATTGGATTCAAGGATTTTATTGTTCATTTAAGTAACATTTAAGTAATCATGTAGAGCACTATATAGCTTGATGATATAAATGATTCTTTGCAACAAAAAGAGAGCAATGCAAGTGAAGGAATTATTTTTTTACCAGGCATGTTATAGGAATGACCAGGAACCTTAGGTCTGGCTTCCTTTTTCTGTTCAAACTCCTATTCTTCACTGAAGTTTTGAAAATTCAAATATTCAGCAGAATGACTGTGTCTAATCAATGTCAAAATCCACAGGATGGGTATCTCTGTCATTAAGGTAGCAAATTGCAAAGAGACAAATGTTTAACAGCAAATTTCTCCGTTTCTATTCCAAGCTCTAGAGAAACCAGGATGATAGACTGGGTTTCTTCTGCCTTTTCTGCCTGTACCCTTTTCAATATGAAATCACAGTACCTTTATTTTCTCACTTTATTTTCTGTGTCTTTCCCTGTGGTTGTACCTTATTTTTTCAGTATTTTCTTGAGCCTATTTCCTTCTCTTATTCCTTCCCCACATACCCCCTCTTGAATGCTGGCCTTGCCATGTGCTAAGGCTTTTGAACCTGTCCAGCTCCTGATCCTGTCTGTCTGTAAGTTTGGCTGCTTCCATCTTCTCCTGTGTGCCTGGCAGACGGCGAGCGTGGAAGGAAAAAGGATCCTGCTTTCAGTTACAGTGCATTGTGCCACAGTGGCATCTAGCTGCCACAATTCCAGCTGAAATTCCACAGTCCGTGCAGTCCTGGTTTGGAGCAGGTCAGTGCAGATGGGCTCTTTAGAGAATTCATCTGCCGAAGTGCTGAGCATATGCAAAGTGTGATCAAAGTCTTAGGATGGCTTTTGCATTTGCATTTTCCCATATCCAGCAGAAGACAAGTCCTCGTAGCGAGAGACAATTCCAAGTGAGTCTCAGGTCTCTGCTGCAAAACTGGAAATGCTAAAGCTTTTGAAGGAACTAGCTACAAAATACTTTGTCTATTTAAGACAGTTTTTCACCCAAATTTAGTCTTGGAAATAGTTTGAGTTTTTTTGCTAAAGCATTCAAAAATATTTTAAAAATAATCTGCAGAAGGTAAATTCTCTAAAGTAAAGACTGGGAACTGAGTGGAATGAGCCCCCCCCCCCACTATAGAAATCAGAAAATGTTTAAGCAACTAAAAGACGACCCTAAAAATTAGGATCTTCTAATAGTATAAGGAGCTGTTGAAGATTCCTTTGGAATGCTTTCTGTTGGTGTCATGTGGACCTATACTTACTTTGTTCAGAGTTACTTTATGACTTTGCAGCTAAATCTTCACCCAAAATATGTGGGGTTTTGTATCCAAGTTTTAGCAACAAAGAAAACTAAGACAATAAACACACAACTTCATTTCCACAGGTTCAAACTTGCAAGGCTTTCTTAATCAGCAACCCTGACGCTGCAAAAATTATATTCGCCTGTGCTTGATTTTCCTGTCAGGGAGAGGTCCATTAAGATCATTCGAGCTTCTCATCTGCATAAAGCTATTCCAGGTTTACAGAGCCAGTTTTCACTGAACCTTTGGTCTTGTGCATGTTTTCTAGTATTTTTTTAAGTTAACATTTACAACTTTTCTAATGTTTTCCCTTGTAATTCTGCAAAATAGTTCAAAAACTGTAATCACTCAGAGTGCAGAGAGTTGTGAAATAGACATGCCAGTGAAAATATTTTACACTTAAAATAATCTTCAGGGTTTGTTTTTTGTTAGGTTGTTTGGGGTTTGGTTTGGTTTTTTTTGCATCACACATATAAGACTGAAATCTCAACGAATGAACTGTAAAGGAAAAAAAGTGTTTTCATTATTCCCGTGGCAGACTGTCCTGGCATTTATCATGCTGGAAGCTGGTGGAAAACCCCGCGGGGCATTATTCTCGCCACAAAAGCCAGCCACAGGGAACCCACAAAATGCAGCACATAGGGTAACAGGGCTTTATTGTTGAAGTGCATTATCTGGTGTATTCTGGGACATTTAGTAGTTTCTAATAGTAATAACCTTAGCTAATTTAAAAAAAAAAAAAAAAAAAAAAGATATTTTTTAATGTAGTGACAATTTTGTGACATTTATTTGACAAGCTCCTTTGATCATGAACTGAAGCTAGGACTGAGGAAACCTCAAAACATGTTTATGTACCGTGCTACATCCACTAAGACAGGGGGACTGACATTATACCTTGTCAGAACGATCCTTTGGTATTCCTGACACACAATATTTATGTGTTTCTAATTTGTTTTCCAAGAGTTTAGTTTTAATTAAAATTTAAAGATTATGAAATCAATGATTTAGTTTCAGGGCTCTGGAGCAGAATGATAATTTTTTTAATAAGCTTTTGCATTTTTTATAGGAGGAAATGAAAGTTACAGTTTACCATACACCATGCTTTGTTTTTTTAAATTGGAATGACTAAATTAAGATGACATACAGCTCAGGTTCTGAGTCAAGGGAGGAGGCCCTGTCTCTAGTACTAGCCTAACCGTGACCTCTAGGATGGTGGAAGAAAGTCTGTAGGAAACAGAGAAGAGAAGGACGATGTAGAGCCTTGCAGTATCTGTAATTTGGGCACTTTTTTCTTTGTGTCTGTGTGTCTGTTGTTTCTTCTCATAGATAAAGAAGTTGTGTGGTGATTGGTTCCTGCTGTTCTGTCTGCAGATAAGTCAGTGGCTCACAAATATGCCAGCAGTGTTGGAAGGGACTGGCAAAGTAGTGGAAACCATCGAGGCTCCCTTTCCTCTAGGCTGAAGTTCTCTGTTGCTTTTCTCAGCTGCAATGAATAAGGTATGTCCTTTTGTGCTCTTGGCATTCCCACCCCTACAATATCTGCCATGTACAATCACTCAGCAATTGTATTTGCACAAATAATTTCTATTTGCAGTTTATTATGAGTCCAAGGTTAAAGAAAATAAATAAGTCAGTGTTGCGTTAGGAATTGTCACCAGGTGAAGGAAGTAAAACTTTGTTTTCATACACAGGCCATTTAGAGGTACGGCTGGGGCCTTCATGAAGCATCTGGCAATAAGCCACCTCATGCAGACAGTAGGATATGATTTCATACCCTGTGTATGTTTGGAAGGTGAGGGGAATTTTTCAAATCATATGCAAATGATCAGCCTTACTAAAAAGTGATAAAAGGAAGAATTCTAGCATCATTACATTTATAGGATGGAAGTGTTTTGATAGGCAGGAACTACTTCTAGAAGTCATTTTTGGGGCTGGCTGTCTCTTTAACTCACGTTCATATATGCATACGGGTGGGGGGAAAGGTATGAGGGTGACAGGAGGAGGATGTGGGGCTGAGGAAAACGGGAAGTCACTCTGTCTTCTATTAAAAATACACATCGGCTCCACATATTGGTTTACTTTGAAAGTTACACTTGAAGCCAAGAAAAAAAAGAGGCAGTACCCTTTAAATGTCATGGTTACTTCTGCCTTTAGAGATATGGATGAAGAGAAATTTCTGAAGTAGAGAACAGGGTGCAAATCCTCTAATGGTATTATAGCAAACTTGCGTAAGCAGAGTCAGTATATACCAGCTGTGGATTTGATACCCAAACCTGATCTATTGCTTCTTTTGCTGCTAGGTTTTTTTGGTGGTGGTTGTTGTGGTGATTGGGTTGTTTGTTTGTTTGGGGTTTTTTTGGGGGGTCGTTGTGTTTTGGGTTGGTTGGTTTGGGGGGGTGTGTGTTTTGGGTTGGTTTGGTTGGTGGTTTTTTTGTTTGTGTTTTTTTTTTGCTTGTGGTGTGGGGTTTTTTTTGTTTTGTTTTGGGTTTTTTTTTGTGTGTTTTGGGTTGGTTTGGTTGGTGGTTTTTTTGTTTGTGTTTTTTTTTGCTTGTGGTGTGGTTTTTTTTTGTTTTATTTTGGTTTTTTTTTTATGGCTAATATCTACATAAAGATCTTAATGAGCCAGGATGAAATATGAATGAATAGAGCAGTCTTAGCTCTGACAAGTTTGGTTTTAAATCATTAGCATAAAGACTGGGGGCAGGGATCTCATCTATTTCGAAATAGTGGAATTAGAGGAGACCATTTGAAAAACAGAAGTGGAAGGAAAATTAGCAGTGATTTCATGATGAAGAGACAGACTAATACATAGGAGGGAAATCAAGAAAGCAAATCGCTGCACAAGTAGCAGGCTTTCAGAATAAAAACTTACGTATTTGAGTACAACAGAAAAGAAAACACACAAGAACAAAGGGAGACCCTAAAGTAGGAGGTTAAAGACATTGACCATACTCGCAGAGTAGGTTTTGGTAGAATTTTATCCTTAAAATATGGTAAAGGAATTATTGTTTTCTAAGAGTTCCTAGGGAAACACTATCTGAAATTAAGAAACCAGTCATGTTTGCTGTTTCACTACTGCTAGGAAATCTTGTCTTTCCTATCATTCTTTGTCTTCGAATTACCATTCCTTTGCATCTCTCTGTGGTTAACTACTAGGAAGTTACCAGGATCAAGATATGAGAATGTGTGCTGCTATTGCACAGGGGTTTTAGTTTTGGTATCTATGTCTGTCTTGTAGAAAAGCCTGGTACTAAATGTCAAAGTTTTGAAACATATTCTAAATTAGGAAAAAAAATCACCATGAAATTTGAATGGGAAAGAATTCCTGGGGTGGGTTCTTCTTGTCTGTGTATTGAGAAGTTTCCCTCGGGGCTTTAGAAATTTCAGGATGAATAATATGGGGCCTCTGTTCCTGAGGTCATGAAGTCATGCTCCTATATCGCATAAGCCCAAGCACATCTTGATAATCTAGTAGACAAATCTGTTACCACTTTCACCCTCAGTAAGCATTCCTCCAGATATTTTCAGGCTCAAAAGTATGCATGCTCTTAAATGCGAAGCTCCAAAATGTATTTAAGAGATTAAAACTATGAAATCTTTCAGTGTATTCAAACATGGAGAAAGGTTGTTACTAATCAAAATCTTAAACAAGCAGTGCATCCAGGTGCTTGCTTCACTGTAACCACTTCAGTATCAGCATGGAGAAAAAGTCTCCCAGGATGTCGTAAGCCAGCCTCTAAAAAAAGTTAACAGTTTGACCCGTTCGTTATTCAAACTTCCTTTTTTCTTCTTCTTCTTACCAACGTAGTGCAAACCCGTTGCTTGTCATTGTTTGTACCAAAAAAATCAACCAGACAAGTTGCTAATGAGCTTTCAAAGATGGTATTTCTGCTTCACAGACCAACATTTCCTCCTGCAGTGGCCAAAGCTCTGCTATGCAATTAGTGATCAATGTGGTTTGCAAAATGCTTTAAAATAATAAAAAAAAAAAGTAAAACCAAAAAACAACAAAAAAACCCAAACTAAAACCAGGCAGACACTAAATGAAGTGGCATTTGTGTTGAAACCAACAGTAAAACCTTCACTAAGTCCAGTAAAGTTTCCTGGGCAGGATTTCCTTGATGTTTTCCTGGTATACCACAGGTTCCTCTGAGTAGGTCGCCACCGTTACTATCATTGGCAAATACCAATCCTTTAACAGCAAGCGTGATGGCCAACCCCTCATACAGTAGTCTAGCATGGATTCTGCTCTACGAGGTGCTCAGTTCTTGGGGCCCAGCAAAGCCCTGAGACGCGGGGTTAGCTGTCGGCACGCCAGGAGCCCCAGCCGTCCTCTAAGTGCTTTGCTGGGCTGGTGCCAACCTGCTCAGTTCTTTGAACGGTTGGGCTATGTACAGTAAACATAAATTTTACTCTGTGGTTTCAGTGTTGATGCTGCCAAGTTCATCTCTTATTTGTAGACTTGTGACTCCAATGATGTTATCAGTCTGCACGCAGAAAGAATAAAAATCTTTAATTCTGGGACAGCCTCAGAAAACGATGTGGCCAGACACATCTGTCTCTCATCTTCCTGTCCTAATTGTTTTTCAGGGGTACAGCATGTATGTCCCTACCCATGGAATAGCTGCTCAGCGTAGTGAGTATTTTTCAAAGAACTTTTTTAACTAATGAAACTGAGTGGTATTTTAAAATTGTTTTCAGTTCTTCACAAGGGAAAAGCATTGCAGCAGAAAATGTTGCTTCACACTGCTGCTCGTTGCTGATCCCTGGCCAAAAAAAGTCACTCAGCATTGCATAGATGAGTGACTCTAAAATCTGTATCAGCTGAATCATATTTTTAATTTCTTTTTTTAAAGCAGAGACCACACTGTACTTGCAGAATTGAGCTGGGAACAAGTTCATTAAACTAACAAAGTGAGACAGGTATGTAGCAGAACTGTCAGGAGGAGCTAGCATTGATCCAACCCAGTGTCTTGTTAATGAAGTACTGTATTTATGGGGATAGCACTAAAGGTTTTTAAGGTGGTGAACCATTTGTGTCATTTTCTGTGATAAGCATTATAGTTTGCAAGTTATAACTACTTGTGTTGAGTGTGCCCTTTGGATACTGTGATTCGGGTATGTATGTGAGGCCTCTGAAAGATAGGGTAAATAGTCTCATTATCAAAAATATTTTTTTCTTTAAGTTGATTTTGAAAGCTAACACAGAAACTGGCCAGTGAAGTGATAGAAATATTCTCGTGCAGTGCCTGAGAGGTAAAACTGACCCCAGTACCTCGGATTAGAGTTCTCCTTCTGACTCTGAATCAACGTGGCGATGAAATTTCACATTTTCAAAGAGCCTAGCCATTTTGTTAGTTTATTTGTTCTTGTATATATTACAGAATCAAGATCTTAAAGGGAAGGAAGAAAAATAAAATCCTGAATATTGGCAAATAACAATAAAGCATACAGGTAGTAGAGAACAGTTAGAAAGCATGAGGAAGGACTTAAAGAGCAAGATCCTTGTTTTTGTGAGACCACAACTTGAGACTGATCACAAAACAGAACTCCTGCTGAGATCATTGGTATGGATTTGAAAGCTAAAACCTGGAATCTGCCATTTTAATTTGTTTTGTTTCTTATAGCTGGTGGAAGATTCATAGACAAGTCAGATGTCTCTGAAATTTTCCTCATATATGTATACATGCGTATATATATAAAAATTAGAAAAATAAATGCACTGTCCTGTCTCCATTATTTACATTTTATAGTACTGTTGTTCTCCAGCAAACCTATCTATTTCAGGTTATAGTGATAGGTAGTGTTTTGAGGTGATCTTGGATAAATGTTATGATTAATAGTCTCTATTCACTGTCTGTCCTTCCCTTTTTAGTCTTAAGTGTGGAGACCGGGATAAAAAACCTCCAAACATTGTGTTCCTTGTGAAAATTATGAAAATTGCAATCATCTGCTAAATTAATTAATTGTGCTCATCAGAATAGCATATGAAAAATGAAAGATATTTCCAAATGTTAAATAATAGCTGGATCATTCTGAAATTAAAAAAAAATTAAACAGATACATGGTCATAGTCTGCTATTCACCCTGTGAAATTGCATTTGACCTCCATTTGGGTAATTGTATTATGCTTGCCTGAATTTCCATGCACAGTGATTTACAATTGAACATATTATTCTACTCCTCCTATTTTACTATACTGCATGCTGCTGCTATTTATTGCTATGTGGTTATATTTATTTAGAGGATGATCATGTTCTAGTGGCTGACTCCCATGCTCCTATATAGATTTCTTTGGCAAGTGCATTTTCCATCCAGGTAATTAATAGCACGTAAACCGAAGATTGTTTATAGTTATGTATCATGTATATTCTGATGTACTTCAGACTTCTGATGAACGAGAAGGAGGAAGCAAAATTATAGAACAGAAGGAAAACATTTGCCTCTTGTTTTTTATGAGAACTGTTGGGAACTCCTTTCTAAGGATTCCTCCCAGAACTGTCCCATAACCTGCTCAGGCC
>KL256698.1:0-58276 GCA_000699545.1 Podiceps cristatus | reverse complement strand
GAGCGGTTCCCTGATGCTGCCCTATGGCTCTGTGCAGTACCTAGTGAAGATCAAGATACCGGTGCTGCCTGAACAGAAGCTCAGCAGTTATCTGACATCAATCTCCAAACATAATTGCAAGTTTAAAAAAACTCCTTGAAGAGATGAGGTATTTTATCATAGAGAAAGTAGTGTATGGTCCCTTTTTATTTTTAATCAGGCTTTAGCTCTGTAGCTTCACAGTCTAAGAAGAATTCATATCAGATGGGAATAACAGGCAGAGAGGCTAATTTAAGCCTAATAATTTGAATCCTAAATTTACTCTTGGTTAGGCATGTTGGAAAATTGATTGCTTTGTAATAGCTGAAGTACAATGTCATAGAGTTGTTACAAACAGACCTTTTCCCCCTCCCTGGACAGACTATTGTATTTTGCAAAAGGGTCAGAACTCAGTATAAAAGAGCAGTTAACTTAGACACACAAGCTCTGAACTGTGCGTAATGCCCATTCTAGCTATACCTGGGTTGAACTGTAAAATACTATATAATGCATATTGGAAGTAAACATTACATCTGAGTGGCACTGGAACTTCGGAGACCAGTAAAAACAAACAGGATCTTACTTCTTTTACTAGTCAATGGGACATTAGCAAGAAAGAGAAAAGTACTTCTCCTCTTGCAATACCTATGAAACCCCCCAACACACTTCCTGTCAACCTGTTAAGCAACCCTTCCTGAAAGCATCTGTACAAGGAGCAGTTCAGCTAAAGAAAGAACTAGTCTGAGTCTGGCCCCGAAATACAATTCAGGCATGAACACGTTCTGATATTTGAAAATGTCAGGAATCCTAATGCTTTCTGTTTGTCTCCACCTCCTGCATTAGTAGTCTCTGCTTTCAGTGAGATTGATACAAAATACCAAATTCTTGTTCCAGTTAATAATGGGACTTCAGTCTTAGACTCGGATCCAATCTTTTATTCAGTGCAGAAATTACATCATTCCCCAAATTTTGAACAGTTCCAAAGAAACATATCAAACTTTTCTTTGATTCCACTATTCTCAAGCACAAGAGATACTGTTTAGGCTCAAGGCCCACCTGAAAATGCAAATTTCAGTATTTCAAAACCTGAAATGTGTTACTGAGAATTACAAAGATGTTTAATGACATTAGATTTTGAACTAGAACTATTGTTTTAGCTAGAATATATAATGTACATCCTCAATTCCTTCATTTACTTAATTATCTCCTAATTACAGTCTAATTAATTACTAATTTAGCTTAATTTCCTCTGGTAATTTTCTTTCTAATCCCTACTTTAGTATGTTACATTTTTATCCTTCCTCCTTTAATTGGGAAACAGACTTTACGGTCTCTGCTGTCACAAAAGGTATGTTTCCTATCTGCTGGAAAACATAGCTAAATGGGACTTTGCAGTTAGTAGGTTTTCAGTAGGAAATCAAGTGACTCTGCAATGGTCAGTCTCAGTGAGAACACAGGAAAACAACAACTCTTGACTTATGCTATTCATTTGTCACCATTTAAAAAAAAAGAAAGAAAAAAAGAAGGTAGGTTTTCTATAGATACAAAGTGTCTTCATGAAATATAGTCTTTTCAATGTTTAGGACCTCAGTTCCTACTTAAGTGATTATTATTCCTTCTGTGTGTCAGTTAAGCAGGTCTTTAGCGAGACACTTTTTTTTTTTTTTTTCCCCAATTTCAGAAAGCACTGCTGTGTATCCACTGCTGTGTTTTTTTTCCATCTTGCACTTTTTTCCAGACATTCTTTCAGACATGTTGGTTAACGATCTTGTTATTAAAAAAATCCAACCAACATATTTATACACAATAGGAAAAGCCTAATGCAAAGCTTGAGCTTCCCTTCATTGAAAAACTGTACGTTAATTAAAAGATCTTGTTCTTTCCTTCTCATTGAAATACCTCAGGCTGGAGGCGTAACTCTCCAATGCTCATATCTTGCATCCAAATGGGGGAAAAGTATTTGTAAGTGAAGCAAGTGCACAGTTCAAGTGAGCTTTCACAATATAACTCAGCAACATTTTAATCAAAAAGGATTCTGTTGTTAGCACAGATGGAGGCAGAGCAGTGGGAACATAAGCTGTCCAGCAGCAGCAGAGCCAGGAAAAGAGAGGTCCTCAATTTAACAGTGTTGGCAGAGCGTAGTTCCCTGTAATTGTGCAGCAAGTCTGATGTTGCATATGGGGATAAGTTGGAATTGGTTTATTTTTGTGGAAATCGTTTTTAGGAATAGCTTTTGGAGTCCGTACCACACAATTGGAAAGTAAGTAGATTTATTATGCTGTTCAACTAGTCAGCAAAGACACAGAAATGTTCCCCCTCTATAGAATATTAACAGCCATTACTGATTTTAACCTTATAGATCTAATATAGATCCAAGCTTGGAGGAGAAAGGGAAGAGAGTTAAGAGAAGAGAGCAGGGAAGCAGCAGGGAGAGCGGCAGACAGGTATTGCATCTCTTTATTTATAGTTTATGATGGCATAACTTAAAGATGGTAAAGCTCCTGTAGGAGCTGCAGGTTGCTGGGACCCTTTCTGCATGGGCAGTGTCTATGGTGAACTAAAAGGCTGCCCGTTACTGCTCGGGCTGCTGCCGTTTCCACCAGGGTCAGGGCATCACCCTGAAAGCAAAGTCCGCAGGCTCACCCTGCGCCGCCAACAATGGCGGATTTAACTGCACCGCTCTGAAATGTTCTCCTGAGGCTGCTTTTAAACCAAAGCAGCCCTGAAATGTTCTCCTGAGAAGGCGAGAACCTCTGGCAGAGGGGCAGAACCGAACGAGCCAGGCTGCGGTGTCTCTAACAGCCATAGCTGTTTCCTAATTCCGTGCGTATCAGGCCTGTCAGTACAGCCTGAGGTAAATTGGAACAGGAGCGGGAGCGAGGGACCTTCAGCCAGCGGGTCGGGCCTGCGGCCCGCCGCGTGCCCTCTTGGGAGAGGGGTGGGAGCGCTGGGCCGCGGCTTCTGCAAGCTTAAGGCTGCCGACACTGTTGTTTGTAAGATACACTTCTGTAGGCACCTAAAGCCGGGGTAGATTTTCTTTCCAGAGCTATAATTTCGGCTAAAAATCTGAATGGCCATGAATTACCCATTACTCCTGGGACTTGCTTTAATTCGCTGATCTTACACTCTTAGTATCTTCCCTATTCCTTTTGGCCTTCAAGTGTAATCTCACTAGAAAAATTATTACAAAATTACCATTTGCACTTCATTTCTCAGTTACCTTTACATCAAGGGCTTAAGTTTGTTTGGGCCAGGCATTGTTCATTTACTTCATGAATAGGATTAACTGCTAAGACGAAAATCTTTCTAAAATCTGGAAATGTATCTGTGATCTTTCTTACTCTTCACATCCAGGCTAGATAGAAATCTCAGTTGTTTTTCTTGCCTTGTAATATTTTGTAATATAAACCAAATGGTGTGACTAAAGAATTCAGAGGACGAATAAGTGCTTGACTTTTTATTTTTCTTTTTTTTAGTGCGAAGAGTGGTGTCCTTGTCTCCACAAAGCCAGCAGCAAGTAGCCGCATTGCTGTGGAATCCAAGTCGTTTTTACTTGGGGACTGATTCTTGCTAACTCAAAAGTTTCAAGGGAGGATGACTGGTGAGTGGAACCGAGTCTAATAAGTCACCTCCTCAATCATGAACAAGCATTTAAACAGTCATTGCAAGTAATGAAGGTTACAGGGCTGTAGGAGTCTGCCTTGTATTTTAGTACTCAACATCTCAAGCGTCAAAAGTGTCTCATCCCTCAGCTCACAGACTGCTTAACTTGTGGCACAGAGCAGCCCACAACAGAAACTGGACCCGGGTATTTGGGCAACCAACTTGAAGGAAGTCAAAAGAAAATCTTTGTAGATAAATGTGTATGGAGGTACTTGCTGTTTCCAATTATATTTTAGGTAGGATTTTAAAAAAGCAGAAAGTAATTCCCTTTGCTAAGACAATCAAGTATACCCACATACACATTTTTGAAAGAAAACTTTAGAAAAGGAAAAATGTAATTCTCTTTTAAAGCTTAAGTATTCCCTCTTAATTGTCTTATTGAAGGAGGAGGAGAAACATCAGCATTTTAGTTAAGGGTTTTCCCCCATTCAAGGAATATTGTGCTTTAAAGGCGCTTTGTTTTGTTTTGTCTTTTCCCCAAAGACAGGAGACTTTGGTGTCAGTAAAGGTTCTCGAGTCCTTGAATTATTTCCTTGGGCTATCTTTAAATCTAATCTTAGCCAAGCACTTACTAGTTATATGATAAAGTCAGAGATTACGGGCCAAATTCTCTTTTCAGTTATTTCACTGAAACCCATTGAAATCAATGTGAGATTGGACTTGTGTAACAGGGGAGAATTTGGGCTACTGTCTTCAAGAGATAAGAAAAGGGCCAATACCGTAACGGCCTTTTTCAAAAAAAGCAGATTCGGACAAACTTTAGGGTCATGTGCTGTCCTTGATGTGCATATAGAGATTGAGGGGTTCATACTTTTTTTCAAGTTGTTAGGTATAGAGGGAATTTGGGTGGGAAGCACCCCAAATTTATTTTTACAGTTAAGCTTATGAAACACTACGTTTATTTCATAGGTGAGCAGCATTTTCAAAGTCACTGTGTGGCACATTGTAAGTGATGCTGTGGGGTTTGAAGACTCCCTTTCTTCAAACCCCACAGACCCTCCCGAGAAACAGCTTGTATTACAGCTGTAGGTGGAGAGGAGCAGAGACAAAGTAGGCGTAATGTTTCGGTGTCATTTGTGGAAATAATGTGAACCCATCTCTTGTCCCTTCCCTTTTCAGACTTCCCTACAGAAATAGTAATACTTGGTGCTGTCATGGAGTTTCAATCTCTAAAGCAAAGCACTCGAAGGGGATAAGTCTGGTTATGTGAAAATAAGAACGTTACCATAAACTACTAGGTTAGTTTGTCCATGGAGGCGAATAGAGAGCAGGTTCTTACAGCGTCAGGGTCGTCTTTTATTTGGGAGAGAGACAGACAAGAGGAGTATTTTTGTTCGCATTTATGCTAAGCACCTCACTTCTTCCACAGATCTTTAAATTCAGGCTTGGTGCATTTCTTGTTTGATTGTTTAGGCATTTTGGATATAATCACGATTAAAAAATAGACCTTAGCATCTTAGACACTGCTCTATTTATTTCCTGAGTTCCTTTCAGCCATTTTTACAAGCAATGCCTCAGACTTCCCCTTAAATCTACTTTTGTGGGTCAGCAGACCTGTGGCTCTATTTTCTTGGTAGCAGTGACCAGGGAAGCAGCAAATTGCTCCATATTGATACCTTCTAACGTTGCCCTGCTGTGGTTCTGCGCTGGGGTGCTTGTGATGCTGTCTTCTATAATTGATGTAGTCATACAGACATGTTAGAAATGGTGTGGCCCCGCTTTGCGCCGTCAAGCAGAGATGTTGTATGTTAAAAGGCGCTGTTTTTTCAGTGACAGGTGGAACAATCTGTAGCATTATATCCAAGGAAAAAAATATTCATAAAGCATTTTAAAACTCTTGGATGAAAGGGGATTTATATAAATGTAAGGTGGTATTATAGTCATTTTATTAAATAACAATAGTAGGTGTCTTTCTGCATTAAATCTATGCACATCAAAAACAATCGCTGGCAGCCTGCAGGAACCGCACAATGCATCGAAATGATGGCAGTAACGAAGAGCTCTGGAACACCAGCAGAAACCACTGTATCGCACGAGTACTGTGCGGTAGGTGAGCAGACTGCGACGGCTTCGTCGAGGATTGTAAGGGAGTAAAACCAAGCGTAAGAAAAAAAACAGCGTAAGAAAAATACAAAATAAAGCGAGCAGGCAAACTACAGCTGGGGCTCTTAGAGAATAAATTGGATAGATAGTAAAGCAGAACTTGTGTTGATTGGCAGCTGACGCTTAACTCTTTCTTAAATTGGAAATGTATTTGGGATTTTATTACACTAAACACCGTAAAGAGACCCATACGAGTTCATCAGTGTGAATCAGAGGTGGCATGCCTTTTTAAGGACCTGCCCCACTGAAGGGTTTGTTTATTTGCTTCTGTATGGATTTTGTTCTCTGAGATGTGCCTAAAAATCCTCATGATACCTTGACCCCTTTCTTCATTTGTGCCTATTCTCTTTTTTGGTTTTGTGGGGGTTTTTTTGTTTGTTTGTTGTTTTTTTTTTTCCTCCATTCTCCAACGAATGCCTGGATTTCTGTAGGGTATTACTGAGTATGAAAGTGGTGCCTTATTTCCTTGAAGTGAAGCAACAGTATTTCTTAAGAGAAGTAAAGCTTTTGCTAGCAACAGCAAAGCAAATGTAGATAGATTTGGCTGGAAAAGAAGAATTCTACATGTAATGAAATATTGAGATTTATGCATTTATTTTTGTTCTTTACTGGAGAGAACACTGCAACACTAAGTTCCAAATTATCATGAAAAAACAGAAATAGGGCCCTAATTACATAGCCTGCTGATCAAGGCAATCATCTGGGTTTTGGGACACTTGTATACCCGTTCCTTTCCAATTAGCATATTCCAGATGAGGTCCCAGTAGCTGGCCTGAAATCAGCTTATGATAGATTCAGTAAATATTTTTCTGTGCAAAGGGGAAAACCTCAGGTAGTCATGGAATAAGTAGATGATACCTTTGGATATCCTGTTAGTTATTACCTACTTGCTTAAGATGTACAGCACACAAGTCTTTAATCTGAATCTGATATCATAGGTGTCAATTTTTCCTTTTTTTTTTTTTTTTTTTTACACAGCTTTCTATTGTTGAGTCTCAAGACAGAGATTAGATTGCAGAAATGCTATAATTTAACCCATTAGCATCTTGTCAGATGATTATTTTTCTTGATAATGCATTCTATAATCTTTATCTCATTAAGCTTTAATTTGACTTTTTCAACTTTTTATAGTAGCTTTGTTCTGCATTAAAGATTTGGCCAAAATCTTTAAATGAATATACGTAATTCTCTGTTTAGCTTCAACTAAAAGCTTTCCTGCTAAGTGCACGAATGGACTTTTTAGTTGCAAAACGAGTGCTATATTAACCTTCTTTTTGCGTTACAGAAGCACACACCAAAATATACTAGTTGCATAAATTAGAAATGTGGTCAGATTCATAGAGTGAGAAAACAAGTAGTGCAAGAAAACTTGCGTTCCTGCAGCTTGATTTCAGGAAAGCCTGAAATTCACAGAAGCAAAAGGCTTGCAGCCATGTCGTAAGAACTGGCTGGAAGGCTGTGCCCTGCTGCGGAAGCGTTCAGAGAGTAGGGGAAAAAGACCATTCATATTTAAGAAGCATGCTAACAGAATATACACATTTCCCATTCATCTGGAATAGCACATTTATTGGGCTAGTCAGAGAAGTGTCTACATATTTTATTGTTGTGATTTAATTTTTTTTTTTTTTTGCTTTTCATCTCACTGCATAGGGTACATAAACCAGCTTTTCAAGAACAAAAGCAAATGAAAACTATGATTTTCCTTTTTCCATTTGCCCCAAGTGTTCTTAAGCCAACAAATAAAAATATGACTAGACATAATTTTTAAATACAACTCCAGGTAAAACTTAAGAGTCATTTTTCAACCCACAAAGCCTTTGGGAGACTCAGAGAAATAAGTGAAGATTTTTTTTTTTTTGTGTGTGTATGTCTATGTGATGACAGCTTCTGCCAGAAAGAGTGCAAATTAGATTTGCCTGTCTCACCAAAATTCTACTTTTCTGTTTTCCTGCATGTTTCTAGTCCACTGTTTCTATCAGTCCATTAGTCTTCGTTTTGTGGTAGTAATTATATGCCCAAGCTCTTCAAGAATGAGTGTGCATCAAACACAGTGGTGCTCATGCTGTGGGTGAATTAATTAAAGCACCAAGAAATTCATGCTCAGCAATGACAACAATTGGCTTGATGCACTCTAATGTAGATTTACTCGCAAGACCTAAGGGCATGAGAAGTAACTGCTGTGAGCATCTACCACATATTGGAGCACGCTGTAATTTCCGTGTCTCTGCTCTGAACTTAGACTACTAGTCATACAGCACATGCCTCTTTCACCCACATCTGTTCATCCAGTCTCATTAATGGTGATGACAGCTGTCCCCATTATGCTTCAGTGGGGCAAAGTATAGTGAGAACAAAAGTCTGGAGAAGACACAATGTGTAGGAAGGAAAGGCAGGAAAGGTGTCCAGGAGCCTGGAACGGAGGTAATTCCTATCTGACAGCAGGACCTGGAGGAGCGTTACTGCCAAGCCATCTGGGATGGAAATTCAGTAATGAGGGGACACTACTGCACCATTCCATCATCCGTGCAGATTTCCTGGAAACTGCAAGCCTTGATGCACGAGGAAGTCCAGAACTGTAGAACAGGGGAGCAAGGGCTGGATTGACAGCCTTTGTAAGACTAAGCCCAATGAGCAATACTCACTTGCCCTAATGCGGTTAGATTTTCACAGCCTAATTGAGTTACAGGTGAAATTTCAGAGGTTTCACTGTGGATTAACACAATGTGTGTGTGTGTCATGGTTCATCCATTATTTAGCCAGTTATTCTTAGAAACCGGGTTTGCATTAGGTTACTGGGAGCCTGCCTGTGGACGTGTATAGGCAGAAGCAATCAATAGCAAGGGCCTACTGCCGTCCTTATCAATGTCAGCGAGTTCTGCAAAATGACTTCAAAGAACAGGGATAGCATTTAGGTCCTCTACCGCGTATCTGAAAATAGAACAGATTGAATGCAAACTGATCAAATAAGTCTCTGTCTTTACAGTATCTGTTATTGCTATTTAACAGCGTATGATCTTACCACTTGCCTTCATATGAGCTTCATTGTTTTTGTTAATGCCATTTTTAATGTTTATTTGGTGAAAAGCATGCAACTTCTTGTATGGACACTTTTATTAATTTAGTTCAATATTCCATTGATTTAGTTTTAGATGAGAAAGAAACCACTTCAAATTAATATGAATTGGGTTTAAATTGGATTATGATAGGTTGCCTGTAGACACCGTTGAGTCCACAAACTTTGGAAACCTAATAATAATAACTTCAAGCTTTCCTTCATTTCCCCTCTTTGAAGCTCTGTAATAAGTCAATTGTTTCTCACATCACTCATCTTCCAGCAAGACTTCCCACAGTGAATTAGAATTAAGTTCAGCATCTCTTTACGCCTCACCTTATAAAACCAGAGGCAAATATTGCCAAAAGCCAGAAGCACTGTACATCTAATATAAGTTAAAACTATTAAAATATATCAGTTGTATTTTGTCTTCTAATATAGCTTGGGGGCTTTCTGTTTTGTTTATATTGAGGATTTTTTTTTCTATGTGCCATGTCTTAGTAAGAAATTTTAAGACAATTGATTCACTTTCATAACTTCAGACCAAGTTGTTTGATTTAGCACACTGCAGGTTTAGCATAGAGCAGTGTACTGTGATGGAGTCAGCTAGCTTTGAGCTACTGTCACACTCCTTTTGTTCTAAAATTGGCTGTTGGCCAGTCTGATTTGCTTCATGAATTAGAGAAAAATTAAAGCGTATTGCCCTAGTAGTGCATGTTGGCAAACACGAGTTGCTAGGACTTAGGGACATCACAGATCTGTCCTGTTTTTCCTGGTCATGCTCTCTGCAGTAGAGGCCCAGAAAAAAGGGACGTGGCGTCCCACCAGTAGTCCTGCTCATTAGTGACTGTCCTGTTCCTAGGGAAACTGTGTTATTGGGCATGTCCATTGATTGGCTTCAAAGCAACTAAAATGGTGCTATGGCTCTGGTGTTCAGGGAATTATTGCGTAGCAGTACTAGCGGTTGTATCCAGAAAGTTTCTAAGATCTGAAGTACATTCCTTTATAAACATGTGAAAGATGACCTGTTGGAAGAGAGACAATTGCTCCCTTGTACCGGGTGGGCTGCAACTTACTACAACAGAAGCAAGAGCAAGGATATTTCACAGGCTTTTGGTTTTGCCTTTATGTTGCTGTTCTGAGGGGAAATAAAACTGTGCTCTAGCAATGAGAAACTGCCAGTAGGAAGGTACAAGTGAATGAAGGCAGTAGGAGAAAAGCAGTGAGACTTGTGGCAACGACAAGACAAAACCAAATGGAGCTGCAAACAAAAATCTCTGTCCTACAAGTATTGATTCACATGTATCCTCTTTTTCTGGTGGTGAAGTGTCCCATTGCTGGAGAATGTGTAAGGCTAATGTCTGAAATATGATGACAGTGAAATTATATCTGATTTGAAAAAGACCGTTTGTTCAAGGAAGAAGTCTGCAAATGGTTACATCATGCAATGGCAGAAAATTAAATCATATGAAGTTGTTATCATTTAACACTGGACATCAAGATGTGGCATTGTCAGACTGAGGGGCCTGAATGAGACCCGTAAACACACCGTGAATTAAATTATCCTAGTAACACTCAAGTAGTAGAGTTTCATTTTAGAAGGTAGTTTTCCTGTCAGATGCAGCATGAAATAATTTGCAGGAATTATCATGTCTAGAAACATTTGAAATAATTTTCAGTCTTTTTTTTTTTTTTTTTTTTTCAGTCTGCACAACTGATGTATCTGTAGCCTATGACAGAAAAGCAGACAAAATTACCAGAAGTTGATATTGCAGGATTTCTATCCAAGATGAGAAATAGTAATGCCAGTATCTCCTAGAAATAATATTTCCTTTGAAAATTTTAGACATATTTTTCAAACTTAGCAATTGAAAATAGTTAACGTTTACATTTCTAAAGGAATATCTGAACGCAAGCTGGTTGAATCAGAATGAGAATCTGCATGCAGATCATGCCTTGTGTTAGTTACACGGCAGGTCAGATTAGATAGTCCCTTCTGGCCTCAAAATTCCTGTGAACCAAATCCAGTTTCTGAACTTTGGAAGCATCTCAGATTTTCTTTTCATGTGCAAATTATGTCTAACTTTTTGCCAGAGTAGTTACAAATCATCTGCAATCAATGTCACTAGAATGGGATCAGTTAAATCCAGTTCACTGAATTAAACCATTTCATTGCTTTAGTTTGTTTGAAGACTACAGGAAACATTCCTATAAAATAACCAAAGTATTAATTACTTCTGTAAAATACACACCTGAACACAGTGTAGACTATATTACTGCGGACAATGGAAATGTGAACCCACTCAAGGGTAAGATCGTGACAGCTGTATCTCCAATGGGATTGCCACTTGTCCCATAGAAAATTACACTACTTACAGTACATTCTCAACTCCCCCATATTGTTTTGGTGGTGTGTAGAATATCGCTTAACTTGTATTTTCCAATTCTACATGAAAAAAGAGTGAAATCTGGCAACAGTGCTGCTGCAAAATCTTTGTCCCAAAGGTATTGCTGCTGCTTTCCTTGATGGATGAGAACACCTGCTTGGTTTCTGAAGGCTGCAGTTGGAGCCAACGTCACCCCAACAGAACTGCCAGTGATAGGATTTTTCTCCCATTTAAGAGAAACCCCCAAATGAGGATCGTGTCATGGGTGTTACTGGATACCTCCATTTTCTTCTGCACCTGACAAGGTGAGCTACTAAGGTAATATCTGTCTAATCCTGGTCTGGCACATCTGGCTGATCCGGAAAATTCAGGATCGTTCAGGGCTGTGATCATCACAATCAAGTGCATTTAAAAAAAAAAAGCAGCAAAGTTTTTGGGGAGGCCACCCCTGATCCATGCACTGCTTCCCCAGCTCTTGCCAAGGCTCCGTAAAGCTTTGGCAGCTTTTCTCGGAGAATGTAGATGGTAGCACTGTGGACCGGTATTGTTTTTCCTTATAATTAGCAACTACTTAGTTGTCCCTTCATGAGGGAAAGGGACAAGCATGTGATGATAGCTGCGTCCAGTATGTTTTAAAATGTCTTTTCTGGCACTGTAGTCTTGGTCACAGACAATTTGCATTGGTCTGCAAATGCAGAGAATGTAGGTCCCAACGTCCTTATGACCCATCTGAATGACAGTTTCACTTCACGTAGGCAATTGCTGGGCCTGCTGTGCTGGTGAAGCTTATAGAAGTGCAGAAAGGAAGATGCATCCTCTTCAGATACAATTTTCAAAATGAAAAGACCATAAGAGGAGGTTTAAACCCTGAGGATAGTACGCTTTGTGCATTACTCACGCATTATAATTGAATATGTGGGAATTGAAGAGGCAGAACTATGAGTCCTGAAGGCTGTTACTTTACAGTGTAATGAAGAAGCTTGGTGCCCCAGCTTATATGAACAGTTAACTGAAATAGTTTGATCCTACATCTTCATGATGATATATCAAATACAATATTATTTTACATAACTCCAAGTAGTAAACTTTATTATGATTATAAATGATAGACATTAATGGATCATTAATCCATATAATAACACTGCATTTTCACAAAGCAATTTCAATTCACTTAAAATTCTCCCTAAGAACCTTTCTGACACCCTCTACTGGAAAATGACGTTATTTTATTTATCCCTAATCGTTCCACACTTCCTTGGTTCCACTAATTACTGCTTCAATTCTCAACTGTTTGTTCAGATCACCTTTAACCATAATTCCCATAAATCAAAATACAGCACCAGCTTGTCAGACTTCAGATGAATGTCTAAGTTTATTAACCAAAGTATATACTATAAGATAATGCACAGAAAGGCTCCATGCATGAACCATGTGATGATATTCTATAGAAGAGGGTTACATTTGTTGCTACATTATGTATAATTACTCAGGCAGGTGTTTACTATCTTAAGGAATCAGTTGATTAATCCATGTTTTGTGACAGCCAGGGATCTGCAGGTAGTGATTGTCCTCTTTTGCTGAATTTTGGCAACTAATTTCTCTAAGCGTGGCTTCATCAAATACTGATCATTAAAGTCATAAACAGACACAAAGGTTATTGGCTAAAAAAATAATGAATGAGGTTCTAAGTTTAATTCGCTACTGTTGAAAGCAGTGTTTTGGTCCTAGGGGAAGCTAAAAACCCTGAGCCCCCAGCGCTCATTGTATTCCTTTGCGCGTACTGTGTGATTTTTAATTGGAGTCCCTGGTTTGTGGTTCGTATCAATTGGCCAGCTGACACAAAAACCAGGAAACTGAACTCAACTTATACCTAATGCAACAAAACTGCTTGCAGTGGAATGAGTAAAGCAGCATAGGCATAAATCTCAAAGATCAGCATCCTGAAATATGTTGCATTTGCGTGTAAACTAGACTAGCGTATTGGATTCACAGTGGTGTAATAAAGGCTCAAAACTATCCACACAAATTTGGAAAAAGTAATTTTTTTAGTCTTTCAAACTCGGGTATTTTTTCATGGTTGATTCCAGTCTGAAAATGTATGTGTGTTTGTTTTGCTTATTAAGTCTGAGTAAAGAGTACAGCGGAAGAAATGATGAACTTTTGCAGTTGTGGCTGGGAAGTTGTATTTGATAAGTATAAAACAACTTTTTCGTTGTTCAAATTCTTTTTACCTTTCTGCCTCCGCTACGTTCCAGCCTCCTGATCCAGTTGTGTTTCTGGGTGCCTCTTCCTCACTCAGAGAGTTACATTTGGAAAAGAATAGGTATAATACTTGCCTTACCTCTACTCGCATAGACTGCTAAAGTTTGACTAGTATCAGGAGCAGTGTGCTCCCCCGAGTACAGCTCGCGCTCCT
The DNA here is from genome assembly GCA_000699545.1 of Podiceps cristatus. Taxonomy (NCBI): domain Eukaryota; kingdom Metazoa; phylum Chordata; class Aves; order Podicipediformes; family Podicipedidae; genus Podiceps; species Podiceps cristatus. The sequence continues at coordinate 44,637 of KL256698.1, read as the reverse complement.
ACTCGTTGCAAACTCCTGCTTGTGAAACAGCGCCTGCTGACTTAGAGATTGAAGTCCTTCATGTCTAGCATACTGAAATTCTGTTCATAAATCTATCTGGAGATTTATTCTGATGACCACTTCTGTAGAATTTTTATGCTTATTGAACTACAGTGGTGTAACCCATTAGGAACCATATAAATAGGCATCAACAAACTCCCAATACTTTAACAAATTCCATATATAGAACAACATATAAGCAATTTTATGATTTCTGTAAGTGAAGCTGTAAAGAAATGGATTTTCCTTTTTTAGGCTAGAGGGTCAAAGATTTGTAATGCTTCTGGATCCAAAAGGTTTGTCAATCTTGGCATAACTTCATAGCCAGGTTAGAGGATATCTGAATTAAACATCCTGAGGTTCTTGTGTCATTTCATTTTAGTAGAGCAAATGCATTCTTGCAAAGTGCATTTCTTTAACTTTGAGAAGTAATTAGTAAAGTAACCTAGTATCTCAGGACAAACTGCCAGCTCTGCAAAGAGAACAAATAGTGATGAATAAGAAAAATCTGAACAAGTATATTCTAATTATTTTATTTTGAATTATGATCTGATGTTCTGAAAGCAGCTATGTGAAGAAACCATTCGAGTTTGCTTAGTTGAATTATTTTTTATAATTATTACAGAGCTCTCATTTTACAAGATTTTAATTGTACTTTTCATCAGGCTTCTGTTCACTTTTGAACCTCTTATTTGGCTTTTTTCTTCAGAATTTTCTTTGAATAGTCCAAGTTTACTTCAATATTTTCCAGCCAGATATTCTCTAAGATTCACTTTTGAGCCTCTTTGGTGTAAGCTGATTCTTGACAATACAGAAAGTGTTTTAAATATATATGGAAATGCTTTGGTACTTTCCTGCTGTTTGTCAAAAAAAATGTTTGCTTTTACAAGGGTGTTTTTTACCTTGATCTTCACGTTCGGATCTGCAACATTTTTTTTTTAAATAACTTTTTTCCTTACTGTATAAAAATAATTTGAATAATTACCATATTACTTCACTGAAGTATTACCACGCTTTAAAAAATGCTTATCTAAAGAATATTTGCACTCACTTTTTTTGTGTGTTCTGAAGGAACACGATCATGAATCAGTTACTGGATTTCCTAAGATTTGGATGTCTTGGAATTAAGACACTGTATGCCTCTAAACTTCATGTAAGGACAAAAGCACTTGAAAGAAATCTCTTAAGAAACCAGTTCAAAATTCATATGAACCCAGAAATAATGCTGCTTTCAATTCAGCTTGTGTCTGCAAACTTTCCCCTTCCTTGGAACTGGTCGTGTTTAGAAGTGATATAAAGAAGTCTGCAACTGGTTTCTTTATTGCTCCGGTTTATGTATGAATCATCTTCACAGAAACAGGACAAACCTCATTAAGTATTTGTTTTGTCGTTGCTTTTCCCCATTCAGAGAATGAGACTCTTTTTTCAGGCACCTGGCTTACAGGGCAGGAGAAAGGGTGGTGCATGGAGGCCATGCACGTACTTGTATTGTACCTAGTACAAAAGATGTAGGCTCTGTCCCTATGAATGATCATCTATAATATTCCAAAATCATTACTTTGTGGACTATGTACTTAATTTTGCTATTTTTTAGCTCCTGGTGTGTAAAGAATGCAGTATGCAAGGTGGGTAATGCTACTCTACCTAAAAATAAAGATTTATAAGGGTATTTGTGGGAACGTCATTGTTCAATGATAAAGCTCTAATTGCAGAATTCAGTGAATGGTTTACAGTGATTAATTTATCTACTATATCTACTTTCTTGCTCTGCAAGCAGAACACCATTACAATGACAATTTATTGTATACTAAATCGCAATCTTTACAATTGAAAGACTTAATGATAGAATTACTGTAAGTAAGACACATAAGGAAGCCTAGAAATAAGAATTTGTTTGTGGGCTTTTTTTCTGCATTCTTTTTAAAATTCTAATGTATGTGCTTTGCATGGGCACTGTAAAATAAGCTGGTTTTAGGACGTTTCTGAATGGGAGAGAAGTCATTTGACATAATAGCAAATAACTTTGCAAGTCTTCAAGCTGTTCTATTCAATATACAGTGTTATAATTTTGCCACATAGGGCACACAAGGAAATGATAAAAAAAAAAAAAAAAAAGCTGAATTATAACAGCTGATACTGTAAATGGACTATGATTTTACAATGGATATGTTTTTTCTGAATCCAAAAAGAATAGGATTTATATGTAGTCTGGGTTTTTTTGCAAACCATCCTATTAAAATTTTATTACACATTAAAAGAAAAATAGGAAGAGTACTGGAGGAGTCTGGCAAAGAACATTTACCAAAAGTTATCCAAACACTGTATTTTACCTTTGTATTCTTTGAAGACTCATCTGTGCCTATTTCGTCTTGTCTTCTGCAGCTACAGAAGTAATTTCAGTAGTTGTACGTTAAAATCAAATATTGAAAATAAGCCTGTAAAGATCAACAAAAAGCTAAATTATTCAGTACCAGGCAGAACAAAACTCTTTGTTCCACCTTTTTTGTTAGTAAATACTGAAATAAAGCCTGTGGGTATTTCTGAAGTAGAGGAAAATTTTTAGCATCTTTATTAAAAATAAATAAATAAAAAGACCAAGTCTGAAATCCACCTAGAGGTGAATGATAGTGTGGGGTTTTTTAAAATGCTGTTCTCTCTTTAAATTGTAGAGAATTTTAGACTAAAGCCTGTCATGTACTGAACTTCTCATGTAATACAAGGGGAAGTTGTTTGTTATTAATTAACTTTTTGCTGTTATCCACTCTCCACTTCCCCTGAAATTTTAGCAGCCACAAGATCTTAAGAGGAACTAAGAAAATTGTGTTTTGATTGAAGAGGTTTTTTTTTTTTTTTTTACTTTTTTTGAACCAAAGTAAGCCTACTTAAAATACATATCGTTGGAGAATATTAACTTCTGCAAAGCAAGTAAAAAAAAAATGGCTTTCTGCCTAAAATGCATTTTGTTTTGCCTCTGTAAATAACATTTTCATATAGCATTAACAATTCCATTTCCTTTCCTCTATGATGATAAATATTTTTCATGTCTGTATTTAGTCTTTAAAAAAAACCCAAACAAAAAACCAAAACGAAAAAATACCCCAACCCAAAACAAACCCACAAAAAACCACAAACAAAACATACATACAAACTAACCCCCCCAAAAACTGAAGTATTCCAGCCACATAAGACTTGCACATGCTGTGTCTTTCAAGACAGATTCCACTGAAGTTTGGAAGATTTCTTAGGTCTTAATGGGTTTTTGGTTGGCTGATTTGAATTCAGACCTCTGGCGTGCTTTTCCTTTGCAAAATGCAGTACAAGGTTCCTGGGGTTATAAGACTGTTCCAGCCTTCATAAATTGTACCACTTTCTGTTGTTTCAGTTGTCTCTTTTGTTGATTTTTTTGTTTTCTGTTGACATAGAAAGGAAAGAAAGGAGAACTTGCAGTTTTCCATTCATGTGATCATTTGAGTGCTTTATGTGAGACTTCATATAAAATTAACAGAATTTAGAGAGGAAAGTAGAGAACATGAATATTCCAGTGGCTGGAAGAGAGACACTGAGATAGAAAGCAATCCATTTTTAACTTTTTAATGAGCCTTCAAAATATACTGAGTCCTTGCACAGTGTAAAACAATATAGTACATCATAGCATGTCCCCCATTGCAGGACCAATGGCCATGGTGGGGCTATCTTAGTTGTGGGGGTTTTTTTATTATTTTTCTATTGAGTTTTGATGGCCAGTTTATGAGTAAAAGTCAGGACCTGGATCAGGCTGACATACTGCAAGACGACATCAGTCAGTAGCTCACACCATTTAGCAAACTTCTCTTTCAGAAGTGGTGCATCGGTGGAGACATAAGCTTGAGATTTCTGTTTGAAAATGATAGGCAGGTAGAAGACACAAAAGCAACCTGGGCCACACAGCGAAAAATAGGTGGTAAGGCTTATGCTGTTTAGAATCATAGAATCATAAAATGATAGGATAGTTTGGGTTGGAAGGGACCTTTCTCTAGAGCTCATCTTGTCCAACCCCCCTGCAGTGAGCAGGGACAGGTTGCTCAGAGCCCCGTCCAACCTGGTCTTGAATGTTTCCAGGGATGGGGCATCTACAACCTCTCTGGGCAACCCATTCCAGTGTTTCACCACCCTCACAGTAAAAAAAAATCTTCCTTATATCTAGTCTAAATCTACGGTTGGCCTTCTGGACTGTGAGTGCACATTGCTGCCTCATGTCCAGCTTTTTATCCACCAGTACCCCAATTCCCTCTCAGCAGGGCTACTCTCAGTCCCTTCATCCCCCAGCCTGTATTGATACCAAGGGTTGCTCCGACCCAGGTGCAGGACCCTGTACTTGGCCTTGTTGAACCTCATGAGGTTCACCTGGGCCCAATTCTCAAGCTTGTCCCTCTTGAGCTTTCCACAGGTGTGTCAATTGCACCACTCAGTGTCTTCTGTCAATTTGCTGTCTGTGTCACTGATATTGAACAGTACTGGTCCCAGTATGGACCCCTGAGGGACACCACTCGACACTGTTCTGCATCTGGACATCATCATGCGCTATTCATATGCGCTTTGAGAAGGAGTTTGGTAGAAGAGAGCATCATCAGAGGCTGAGGAAAGCATGTGTGCTCTGAGCACTGAGGAGGTGGGGAACAAGTAGGTGATGGCAATGGAGAGGCAAGTTGTTTGATAAAAGCTGTTGTGATGATGGTGGAGCTAGAAGAAGGTCGCCTGGTAAAGACAGCCCTAAGGAAGAGAGTTGTGTGCGTCACTCCATCCATTCCACCCTGCCAGGCACACAATTAGGCTGCAGTGAAGCAATCGTTACAAGACTAATTGTGTAACATGCAGCATTATGGGGGGCACCACCCCAACCTTTTCCTCATTCACTTTTCAGCCAGTGGGAGTTTTTCTTCCTCCTCCAGCTTATGAGGCTGTTATGTTAATACAACACAGCTTTCAACGCTGCAAAGATTATTTCAGTTGACTGAAACTGGAGTTCATGTGGAGTAGAGGTTGAATGCAGTTACGCTTTTCTTCCCTTGTCACTGGGTCAGATAGCACACCTGGTAAGTTAGGAGCTGCATTTGATGCTTGTTGCATAACCGGGTGTACTACAGAGGATGCAACTCCCCGCTTTGAAAGGTTTACTTTCAGTAGCCTGCAGCAAGCTCCTGTGTGAGTGCTGCTTTGCCAGCCACTGGAAATTTGCAGTGTTTGGTGCTTTGTTCGTTTTCCTTTTCTAGCAATGGATGGGGACATAGAAGCTGAGAAGTTTCTAGCCTTGGAGAAGGAAGAAAATTGTGACCATTTCTACTTAAGTACCACAAGAAGTAAAAAGCGAAAAGGTGAGTGGGGAAGTTACACGAGTGACTTACAACAGAAATGCAGAAGGCAATTTAAAAGATTAATTTGAGCCTTAAATATATTACACATATCAGAATGGCAATGGACGCTGCAAGTGTCCCCATTGCAGCTGACATCATTTTGAAAATGTGTCTTTCCTAGCATTAATTTATTGTTCGACTAGTTTACCATGACGTCACGCTTTCTTTATGGAGAGGTGTAGCATTGCGTGTGTTGGTGCAAAAGCTGGTACCAATTTGTCACTGCCACCACCTAAATAGAAGCTTGTTCTTTCAGTATTATGGTATTGCAAGAGTGCGGGGCTTTTTATTTCATTTTTCTTTTCCTTATTTTTTAGGCTTATGATTCCTGCCTCTTGGCTTAAGCCTTGTCAGGTATATTCATAAGCTGTTTCTGACATCCTGCAATTCAAGAGGGGGTTAAAAAAAGAACCTTATAGAGTGTGTAAATATCAATGGATGCAACATTTATCCACGCAGAAAGTTCTGGCATTGCAAAGATGGTTCTGTGAAGGTTTTACGAACAGCTTTAACAAAACTTCCAGGCCTTCTTCTTTTCTATAGTTATGGAGGTTTTGGAATTTTTTTGTTTGTGTGTTTAGTCTGGAAATGCTAACTGATGGATAAAATAGGTTTATGTTGTATTATTTATTAGGGAAATCTGCTGCCAGCTTCCACTGCAGCTCAGAGATCTAAAAAGGTGAACGAATTTTAAATATTTAAAATCCAGTGCGACCACAAGTCACACATACTGGAAACACTGAAGATACTGAGGAGAATCATCTTGTGGACATTTGTTAAGTCTAATGCCTAGAGGAAAGGAAGAGATACTATCTGTGTCTGTGAGGAGGAAGGGAGTAACTCAGTTACCACATGGACTTTGAGAGCAACATGGTGTTTTATATATTCCCTCAGCTCTCTTACTCCTATAGCTTAATGCGGACCCTGATACAATATACCTGCCTTTTCCCATATGAGAAGATATATTTGCAAATATAAGCAATACTTCTTAAATGCCAAACTTTGTTGGCTTGCAAATTGCAAGATGTTCGTAATTTATCATACCTTTTAGACCACTCTTGTGGCCTGTCACTGTGGCACCTCTCTTGGCTTCTATAGCAACACCTGGTCCTATCAGTAGCTTTACCCTGTTGAAGTTTCTTCATAAATAATCCATGTGGAAGTGAATGTAGCTGTCATGTTAATTTGTGGCTAACCTGGTTCTGGCAAGTTTATAATTATATTTATGAAGCAAATAAAGCAGATTGTTTGCTTTTTCTTTAGCGATGATTTAACACAAACTGACAGAAACAAATAAAAGAAGCTTTACTAATCACAGTCAAAGTAAAAAAAGGATGTCATAAGGATGTTCTAGTTACTGTCTCACAAATACACTCCTAAATCTGGCCTACTGCCTCTCTGACTTCTAGTTAATAGACATAATGGTACTCTTTACAACACATGTTTACCTTCACAGTGAATACTACATACAACCTTTGCTTCCTTAGTTCCCTCCTCCTCCACTACCCCCCTTCAACTCTTTTCTCCTCTTGTCTCCACCTCAGTCTTGTCCTCATCCCTTAAAGTGGGGGATAGCATCCATAAAGCAACATTTATATTTAAAAATACTCCCTTAAATCTAGGAGGACATGGTTTAGTTAAGCTTCTGTTCACCACTCAAACTAAACGCGGATAATAGTAGGCTGAGGATTTGCAGCTCCCTTGAGCTCCCGTGTCTCCTCTCCAGGTCTGGTCTTAATCTTGTGGCAGACCTTTTCATACCTAACTCAAAGAATCGCTGGCTTTGGAACAAGTGAAAAATTGTAAATTGTGTTACGTTTTTTCATTGCTCTTGATACCTGGATGTGTAGGTGGGAAGCAGCTAGAGCAGCATAGAAGCCTGCAAATCTACCCTCTGTTGCTTCAACAGAAAGTCTAAGTAGAAAATGCAATATTGCTGGTATAAAGGAGTAGAAAATAATCTTAGACTGAAAATGAACTTTTTGAGAAACTGTAAGGGAAAAGTGTGCCCACAGGACATAATATCTGGAATTACTCCTTATACATCACTGTTCAAGTCTGATGAAAACTTTCTGATTGCTTTCAGAGGACTAGATTGTTGTCTCTTCAGCCAAGATAAACAGCGATCTTCACAAAATACTGATTATTATCAGGGGGCACTGCAGTGTGGCACTGAAAAAGGTATACAGACGACATAATTATAGTTGCTTGTTTCTATTCTTGTTTGGGAAAATGACTATTTAAACTTAGTAAATTTTATGATGGCACTTTTTTTAATGTTTATACAGATATTCTGCAGTATCTTTATGTCTCTGGCAACTGAAATAAACTTGTTTTTTATGTTAAAGGATTACGAAGGTATATTTTTAATTTATTTGAGATTCTATTTTTACCATTTCCTCTATTACAGAGACCATTAGAGCAATGCAATGCATTTTGTAGTTCACATCATATAGAACAATTCCTCAGTTCATAATTATACCATCTTCCTGCCATTCTCTGAAAAGAATTCTTTAAATACAATATATATGATATGACTTACAAAAACAGAATAATTAAATCAACAGAAACGAAAGTAAACCTTTTTTTCAGGAGTTAAGCTGTACAAGACAGCTACAACTCATGTTGTAGGATTGTTGCTATAGAAAATTAGCTGCTTCAGTATGCTACCTCTTCTTTTATAAATGCCTCTTCTACTTAAGAGTGTCTGCAAGTTTATATCTGTGTATATAATTCATAGAGGAATTACATCTGCAGATGCTGCCTACTGAAATAGCTGACCTGCTTTTATCCCCTGAAGGATATCCATTCAACGGATCCCCTGAAATAAAAAAGGATTTGCTACCTCAACATAGTGTAATACTTAACAACAATGAAGCACGTGCATAAAAACCTTGTTGAACTGAACAAGGCCGTTAATGCGGGAGCAGTGAGTGAGACTGTAATAGAAAATGACAGACGGAGAGATGAAACCCCACTGTCGGCTTCCTTCTCCACGGTGCGTGGACGAGTCAGAGAGGACAGTCTACCTCAGTGATACAAAGCCCAGCCGATGACTCTGACCTTACTACTTCCAGGGTGTACAAAGAGAGGGCAATGCCTCTAAACTGTATCTGGTTAGCGTTTTGAAAGAACTCCTTTGTGGAAGCTGAAGGGAGTTATGAATATGGGTGATTGAGTACAATTTTAGATACCAGTACCTGGACAGGTGTGGAAAATTCTTGTCTGAGTAGCCTGTTATGTGAAAATAAAGAAATAAGGCCAGAGCAACTTTGAAATAGATATCCAATTGAATAATCTCACGTGATGTGGATATCGGTTCAATAATTCACTGGCCAAACCCATAATTATTATGTCTTTAAGGTCAGGTTACTATGTGATCCTGAACCGGTATTCAAATCAGAATCGTTAAGGTATCGCACGGAAAGGCTCTGTGATCCACGTGTGACAGGGTCCTAGCAGAGGCAGTTTAAGGATTTGCTCTTGGCCAAACCGGTAACACCACTTATTTCAGAAAAGCAGCGTCATGTCATGCGGTCTCTGCTCTTCCCAGGCTCAATACCCAGAGGGGAACCAGAAGCAACGTGCCTGCTCCTTTGGCCAGGCACAGTTTCTGCGTGATGTGTCTTGGATTGTTCCTTCAGGAGACTGACTTGTGGAGCGAGTCATAAGTGCAGAGGTGCTGAGAATTCAGAAATCATCTACACAAGGAAGAAGTAAGGTAACTGTGGCTGTACTTTAGTCTTTACAGTGTACTGTATATCTTTAACATTTGGCAGTGAAAGGAGCTGGTGTTTCAGTAAAGTCTACCATAAACAACAAAATTATTATGTGTACCTGTAATGTTTTTCAGGCCAAATGAACGACAAAAAGTGGGGGGAGAGGGGGGATGCATCTCCAGAATCTCTGTTGAGAATTATTAGATTCAGATTTTACTTGCATTCCTTACATCATGTATCTCTTTGAAAATGGTAACATTTCTTTTGATAATTTTGAATAAGATAGCAACATTTAAAAATGTTACTGGTTTTGGCTGGGATAGAGTTAATTTTCTTCATAGCAGCTGGTATAGTGCTGTGTTTTGGATTTATTATGAGAATAATGTTGATAACCCAGGGATGTTTTCGTTCCTGCCGAGCAGGGCTTGCACAGAGCCAAGGCCTTTTCTGCTCCTCACCCCACCCCACCCGCGAGGAGGCTGGGGGGCACAAGGAGCTGGGAGGGGGCACAGCCGGGACAGCTGACCCCAGCTGACCAAGGGAGGTTCCATACCCTGTGGTGTCATGCTCGACGTATGCAGCTGGGGAAGGAGGAGGGGACATTCCGAGTGATGGTGTTTTGCCTTCCCAAGTCACCGTTACAGGTGCTGGCGCCCTGCTCTCCTGGAGGTGGCTGAGCGCCTCCTGCCCATGGGAAGGGGTGAATGAATTCCTTGTTTTGCTTTGCTTGTGTGCGTGGCTTTTGCTTTCCCTATTAAACTGTCTTTATCTCAACCCCCAAGTTTTCTCCCTCTCCCTTCTGATTCTCTCCCCCACCCCACCGGAGCGAGCGGCTGTGCGGTGCTTAGTTGCTGGCTAGGGTTAAACCACTACGGTTACGTAGATTTTCTGGTGCAGTTCATCCCATTGTCTACAATGGGACAGCCTATGTAAAAAGGTGAATGAGATTATCTGTTACCTTTTGACTTCTTGCTCAGTCTGTCTTCTCTAATTCTAATATCAACTGCCTTTAATAATCGGCATCTCTGCAACCTTTCCAATTTCTTCTTGACCACTGTTAGTCATTTTTGGATTCAAATTTGGAAAACGCCACATACAGTCCTGCTCTTTCAAAGGTAGGAAAGGTATAGAATGCAGCATGCTTGTTATATAAGAGAAAAGGTATGGCTTTAAAAAGTAGGAATGACTTGGGCATATGCTTTTTGAGTATAAATATGAATCAGCAATTAAATTTGATTTGATGATGAAAAAAATGTCAAGAACAAACCCCACGTAAATTATGTGCTCTACAACAGAGGGGTAACACTCCCCACAATTGTACATTAGCAGTGTAAAATGATGATTTGCTGCTTCCTTACACACAACCTTAGCAAGCAGCTGTCTAAACTTCAGGAGTTTTAAGAAGTAGCTACAGATAGTATATAAGCTACAAGAAATAAATCTATGACTTTGTAGAGTTACTACTGCTTTATTATTTTATAGCTACTTACTTGGGATGGAAACAAGGGGCAATGTTAAGTAATTATTTTCAACATTTTTTGAATTAATGAACTTGGTATTGTGATATTCTTGATACAGTGTCAGTAGTAATTCTACAGAGATTGGTAGCTGAGAAATGGTATGCTTATATTTTACTGGAACAGAAGAAACTTATTATAATTGTTGTTGATGACTCCAGACTACATCAGTTTCACAAATATTTCTGAGCTTGTAAAAATATTAAGTTTCTATTTGTGTCAGTTTGAATTTGCAGGATATATTATACCGGTTTTTCTTTAAATGATTGCCTCTATCTGCAGTTACTTTTTTGTGATTAATTGTTGTTTACTCCCAGCTTTAGTTTGGAAAATGTTTCACAGTGACCAAGTGTTCTCGGATCTCAAAGCTTTTCCTGCCAGTTGATCAAAATAGATCTTAGGTGGAGAATGGCTATTTGGGGTTGTAATTCTTGGGTGGTTGGTAAGCCGATTTAAGGTAACTAATACTATTCAGCACTGAAATAAGAAGGCCTGCAGGATTGAAAAACCGGATAACTTTAAATCTCAGGTTAAGTAGGAAAGATCAAGTGTACATCTGAAATGATAGCAAATGCTCCACCCCAAATATTCTCAGCATAAAGCATAAAGTATTTTGATCAGAGAGTATCTAATGTGACATTTGCAAACTTCATAAAAAATACATATCCTTCATTGTCTGATCTGAAAACATTTAGGCTTTAAAGAAATTATTATGAAGTGTTACTTGCTTATGTGTTTTTGCTCTTTTTTTATTGTATTTGTGGGTAGAGAGGAAAGATAAGAAAATAAAAAGGCCTGGTAAAGAGAGAAAGCAAATTGAAAAAAAATACTACCAAAAAAAAAAAAAAAAAAGGAAGGTATAAAGGACCTTTAAATGCTTCTGTAGGAATGACTATATCTACAGTACATCTCATACTAGGGTTTTATAAAGCTAATGATACTAATAGGAGTCCAGTTCAGTAGATTTCCTAAACAGACTGCAGTTTTCTTGTATGCACACCTGGGTTTCCTTCCCATGGAGTGTGGAGATGGTGGGCAGCCACGTCTCGACCCATGAGGCGCAGGCTGGAGGAGGCCCAGCGCGTGCTCAAACCTAGAAATAGTGAGGTGCCCCCATTTCAGATGTATCCAGGGCCCGTTAATTCATTCTCCTCCTCTGCAAGGTAGGTCTGCTGCAGCAGCACTGCTCTGTGTTAATTACCCAGCATGGCAACTGCTGCGATCCAGCGCCTGCGTGGCCTCACCTGGATGTGGTGCTGCTTTGGCACGAGTCCGCAGCAGAGGGAGGATGGAAACAGCATTACGTGAAGCGTCTACATTAAAAACACTGAACTCTGAATGTCACCCCTGGTAAAGCTGGCAGCGCAGCTCTGCGCAGGCTGCTGCAGGGAGCGCCGTGAAAACAGGAGGGGAGAAGTAGGAGCAATCCGTCTGGAAAGGGGCAGCACCCAGGTCTAGCAGCAATAAGAGGTGAAAAACAAACGTGTGCATCAGTCTGCAGGTGCAGCAAACTGAGGAAAAAGAGACGCTCAGCTAATCGGAGCATCGCAGGGAATGACTGCTTTGGGAGGCGTACGTGGCTTCTCCGTTTGCTCCATCTGTGGCCACTTGCTGGCCCTCAAAATGTTGCATGCTTTTAGCCACCTTTTCTCCCGTCGTCGTACCTGGCATGCTGTGGCTCGCTTACCAGTAGCTGCTGCATCCTCCTCTATCCTCCTTGTGCTCTGGTTATGGAATCAAGTCCCGCTTCAGCTGAGCTAGCGACGCCTGGGCCCTCGGCAGTGACTCTCCCGGCGTGGGCTGGCTCCTGGCACCATTGCATCGCAGCGGCTGGGTGCTGGGGCGTAGTACAGCTGTCCCTGGAAACTGCAGATGTTGTGGAAGAGAGGTATCTGCAAAAAGGTGCAATGATACGAACCTGAGTAACAAGTTAAAGAATGATATGAATGTGGTGTAATTTTTGTTTAGGAAGGGCCTTTATCTGTGCTTCAAAGTCTTTCTAATAACCAGATTTCTTGGGTTCCTACTTTTAATTGGCTTATTTGTCCCAGTCATCTGGTATTCTAATAACCAGATTTCTTGGGTTCCTACTTTTAATTGGCTTATTTATCCCAGTCATCCAGTTTTATTTATTCTGTAAACACCTTTCTGTTCCCCTCAAGTAATTTTTCAACCCGTTAAGCAGTTTGTTGAGACAAAAAGGTTTTTCAAACCTCTCAGAGGTTTGCACTGCCTACAGTTTTCAGATCAGTGGCTGACTAGAGGGAGGACGTTATTTCAGTGATGAGAATCAGGGGAAGAACTAAGGGGAGCTTGAGTTCATCTGTTTTGTTGATGTGCTCGATGAGTTACTCAACACATTTGTGGCACAGAATCAGTCATGGCTGTTTCTTCTTTCTTAATAGTTTTTTGGGGGAGATGGGAAGGGGATGGGAGAGCAGCAGGAGGAGTTTGGAGGATCTGGGGAGGGACTTGATATTGCAAGAGTGAGAAATCTTGGAATGCATAGGAAAGAGCTAGAGTTACTGCAGAGAGGGACAGGAGATAAAAGCATGTAAGTCATAAATCTGTAGGAAGAACTTTGTTAGCCATAGTCCTTATGAAAAAAGAAATTTAAATGCAGAAATTTCCTGAAGTCTCAGATCTTTTCATTAATCTCCAGGTTAGCACTTTAAAAAGGTTTGCTATAAATTCAGCACTTGATAGTTTTCTCCCATTGGTGCAAGACTTCCCTGTATTAGATTTTACTCCTCCATTTTTTTTCTTCTTTCAGAATTAGCACCAAGCAGCTATATGCCTCATGCACGTTTCTCTATTATAGGCAAACCCCAGGAAGCTCATTAAGTTTTCTTTATGGCTCCTATGCACTGCTGGAACCATACCTAAGTGGAGTGTTTGACTGTCAGTGATTAGATACCATGATGGTATATACTTTAGGAAATATCATAGCTGGCATACAGAAATAGACAAGTGTAACAGCACTGCAGAGGGCCATTTATTCAACAGGCATTCCAGTTGCATAAACAGTAACACTTGCAGAGTTCCTGACATCGGCTTCCAGCTTCAATAGTAGTATTGTTTCTGAAAGAGCTTCTGTGTAGCCATACAGTATGGCAGAAATAAATATCTCCTCAATTCAAGAAAATCGTGAATGTCAGAAATGAGCAGGTGCCTACTAGGTTAATATTTTACTGTTTGTAATTCTATTTTGAGCACCTTGGTATAAAATACTTCTTTGAGGAGAAGTGCCCTTGTGAGAAATATGCCATTGGTGGAATATTTGATGGGTTATTGGGGGAAATAACATTGTTACTCAAATATTCCCATTTAACATAATGCTTATCGTATAGACGTAAGCGACAGATTGGAATAATGCCAACAGATAAGCTGCTTTGAAGCAAAGCATGCCAGGTCGGTAACTCATAGTAAACATTTTTATTAGTTCTTGTGTAGGTGATCATGAGGAACTGGTGCTCTTATCAAGGTGATCTGTGACAGTACTCTAGTAAAAGTACTACAGAAAAGTCTTCTTTTCCTTCTTCTTTTATTCCATCGCCTTTTCACAGAACTTCTGTTTGTTTATTAATGATCTTGAATCTTTTTTTTCATAACCCATCATCTTTTCTATTTTAGATCTTCCTTTTTTTTTCCTGCAGCCGCACTCTTGTAGATTCATTGCACAGTTTTAGTTATATTTCAGTGGATGTGCTGACGTTTCATACTAAAATTATGGTTTCCAACACTTACAAGAAGACAATAACAAAATGACAGAGAAGAGCATAAGGAGATCATGCCCTCAGTATGTGTACTTTAAAATATTATCAGGCAAGGCCCACAAAGGTGGTTGTACCACCCATGTTTGAAACCATCTTCTAAAAAAGGAACCAATACATTGCAGCTTAGTATCAAGCCGTTGTCCGGCAATGCCGTTAGTCAGTGGATGCTGCTATTTCTATCAGTCCGACTTAGAAATGAAAGTGTGTTTGAAACATCTGTTCCCTTCTTTAAATTGTGTGGTCCAGTCTAAGTCATGCTAAACACGTACTATTCTTTGTTTCACAGAGCAGCCCTCCTGTTTTTATGTGAAACAACTAACGGTTCTCAGTAACTTTTAATACAGTCTTACATGGGGAGGTGTAAATTTCACCAGAATGGAAAAAAGCAATGGTTGGTACAATAATTTTCTGAAATTTTGCCCCCTTCATCATTTCTGCCAGGGCTAAACCCCGCCCTGAGTTGCAGCGACGGTGGGATGTACTCAGGGTCAGAGGGGACGGAGCGGGGCGGCTCCTGCCGCGGCTCCTCCACGCAGCCCACCCGAGCGGCGGCAGAGCGGGGGTCATACTCGGCCCCTTTCCGACCCCGCGGCCCCGGGCACGGCTTGGCTTCCCCGTAAGTTAGAAGAACCACGAGCTGCTCTAATTTCTCTTGGCAGAAAGAGCTCCCTGGAGGCATTCCTCTGTTTCGGAGTACTTTGTGTAAGTCAGAGACACTGCTTAAGATACTCTCTCTCTCTGTGTCAAGGACAGGGAATATGTTGCATAAAGCACTTTGCTCAGAGGCCTGTTAAAGGCACCTTTACGTCTCTAATGGACTAGAGCTGTGCATGAGGGATTAATCAGAGGGCAGGAATGATTCCCTCCCCCCTTGTTTCAAGAAATATTAGTATCTCACAGAACAGACTTTCATTTTCTTACAGCACTTCACAAGCCAAGCGAATGCTTCAGGACAAGTCCGTTATTACTCAGGGACAGTAAAGGATGGGAGCTTCACTGAGGCAATATATTTACTTCTAGGAAGAGTATCTTCTGTCAATTCTCATTTTCTCCTTCTTTCAGAGCTTGCCTTGGAGCAATTCTGGCAAGATCTGAAGGGAATCGCCCCGGGAGGTCGCTGTGACAGGACTCCCTAAGAAGGTCTCAGAGGGTGTCCGATAGGGGATACAGGGACGTTTGTTACTTTCTCTAATAGCATCTGCAAAACAACAAATTATTCTTCATCATGCCCCAATAATAACCCACATACTTGTGTGAGAGAGTATAGTTTTTCCATACCTTAAACAAAATCAGAGACAATACAGTAATGGGTTCACAGCATGGATGATCTCCATGGTCATATATCATATGCTTTGGAAACTTCTTGGTCTAGATGAAGTATGTTAATCCTTTGTTTTCTAACTAGATGCAAAAAAAGATGCCCGAATTACTCCAAGCAGCTGTTTTGGTGCTCTTAGTCTTTTTTTTCTTTCTTTCTTTTTTTTTTTTTTAATATCTCCCTTTTCTGTATCCTCCCTATATGTTTCCTGCAGTGTTAAGCTGGCATAATTAATTTTCACCCCATCATGTATTACTTTCTTGCTATCAAGGATAGGTGAAATTGCAGTTCTTCAGCATCTATACGAGACAAAAGCAGCAGTCTTACACTTTCCTATTAAGTACCAAATACTTTAGAGATGTAGAAGGTGGAAGCTCTAAATACATTTCTTTCCCCTTGTGCTATCTTTCAGCGAGTTCTGAGCTGTTCTAGTTGGCCCTGGGCTGCTAATTCCTAGTTAGCAACCAAGAGAAGAAATGAACTCATGACAGGAGAAACCATGAGAATAAATGAACTCATGACAGGAAAATATTTACCACTGCTATTCCATGATTTTTATATTCTTTATTTTGTAGCACTGTTGCCAGTGTTGGTTTCCCAAAAAAATATGTATCGCTAAGTGTGACACCTATTACATTTCCACATCAAGAAAAGGGCACAGAGCTCCTTCTTAGGTGATAGGTTCATCATCAAAGTAATGGACAAAAAAATGAAAGAAAACATAGAGTGATGGAAATGTCGGTTGAAAAGGAGGTCACCCAGTGGAGCATTCCTCTCCAAGTAGGAACTGTCACCAACCCTGGATGAGGCCAGCAGCTAGGGCTTTGTCTGCTGGAGTCTGTAGAACCTCCAAGGATGGAGCTTGCACTGTCTCTCTGGATAACCCCTTCCTGCCCTGCGCTCCCCTCCCGGCCAGGAACTCTTTTCTCCGGGACATTATAGTATGTGCCAGTAACCAGCAATAAGAAGAGCCGCCTTGCGTTGTGTTTGTAAGTGCCCTCCAAGTAGCTGCAGGCTCCATAACCACCTGTACCCTGAGCTAAACACATCCAGCTTCCTGTCTCTCCTCACAAGTCACATGCTGTAAGGCCATTATTGTCTTGGTAGTCTTCGGCTGGATTTTCTCTAAATTCTCAACATCACTTTTGAACTACAGAGTCCAGAAACTTGTCATGGTGTTTCAGGTGAGCCTCAGCTGGTGCTGAATTAAAAGGGTATAATAATTCATCTGCTACTGGCTGTTCTCCTTACATGCACGGTCCTATGAGAGCAAACTCTTCAGCTCATTTTCAACGAGGCATCCACAGTAGCCACCAGACCTTTTCTAGCATAGCTGGTACTCTGCACGTTGGCTTCCAGCCTGTACTGATACACAAGGCTATTCTGCCCTAGGTGCAGAACTTTCTGCTTTTCTTCGTTGAACTTTAGTTTCTGAAGCAAATTTTCAAGTCCTTCTGGACTGACTGGGTGAAGCTCCCGGCTCAGAGATTGAATCCCTGAAATGTATTAAAAGTTCGGACTTAGTCAAGTTAACCACATTGAAATAACTTTACTACCAGAGTGAGTCTCTTCATTGTTATTAGAGACACGTCAGCAATTAATTTCTTTCCCCTTGCCACGAAACGATGCGAACAAGAGTATTTTACTGAAACAGGAGAGCTATGCCTGATCTTGACCCGTGTGCTCTAACCCGCGTTACCATCTCTTCTGTAAACTCCCAAAGGCCTCAGTTTTATCTTCCTCATTTGTTGTACCACAATCAATCCAGATTAGACTAAATCAAAAATTTTCACCTAGGCCAATTCAAAACAGGCATTCTGGATTCTGGCAGGCCCATTTCAAGTATTCCTAGTTTTGGAGGTATAGTTAGTTCACAAGCTAATTTATTTCAGGATAATCTTAAGCATCAGCAATTTTTAAAAGGCTACGGTACTAAATTCTGCCAGGACCCAATGCAGCATATTCCGCCAGTAATTACTGCATTTTATTTCATTAATCAACATGAAGCTATTCCTCATTTTCAAATGAAGAAAATAAAAGCAGCATTAAGTTCAGTATTTTTTGGTATTACTTTTATTGACTTAAAAGGTCTATTTCTTGTTTTACTTCACCACTGAATCATTTCAAAATCATTGAAGGCAAAGGTGTTACTCTAGTACAAAATCGATAAGAAAGGAGTTAAAAGGGCCATACTTTCCACATGCAGTGAATGAGAAATGAAAGAGAGGTTTATAATATCATAAACCTTGGAACAGTGTCTGGTAATTATCCCCGATATGGCCTGCCAGGGAAATGACCACCATCTGCTGCTGCCCACCAGTGCCCTGAAATACAATCAGGCTGTAACATTCGCTGGAACTAGCAGTAAACTAATCCTCTCGATTTCGGCTCCAAAGTTTACAGGGAATTGCATGTAAGTGGCAGCCTCAGTCCCCACAGGTTTTTCAGGTTCTGAAGCTGCGAAGATTGGAATAGATCAGATTTGTCCTAAACTTGGCTGTTCAGCTTCTGCTTTTGTTTTTAAATCGCTGGTTAAAACGGCTGCCTGCAGAGGTTTTGGTGTGCTCTCTTTGGTTCATGTGTTCAAAAGTGGGACTCTTTGTCATACAGCAGCTTTGAGCTAAAGTTAATCTTTTTCTTTATGAAACTTAAGACTGCTTTTAAAATAAAGAAAATGTTTCAAGGTTCTGAGGGAGTTTCGGTAATACACGCACATCTCGATGAAGGATATACAGAAACTAGTCCTTGGTAAGACAAGGTGTGATAAAGAAATCTGCTGAAATGAAAGAACTTACAGTGGGAAGAAATGGCACAGAAAAGTTAGATTACAAGAAGGAAGAAGTGAAAGAGAAAGGAAAAGAACTTGTAAAGAATACAGGGGAGCCCTAATTCTAGTTTGGCCGTTCCTATGTGAGTCTGACTTTCAATGCAATAAGAAAAGGGCACCTTCACAGAAGATTTTCTTAGTAAAAAAGGTAGAACAATAGTAGAAAAAAGTACTGTGCAAGTTCCTAGTACTTCCAAGTACAGCAAAGAGGTACCAATATATTCAACCAATAACTTCTAAAACTAGAGGAATACAGAATTGAGGAAACGATGGGAGTATGAATAAGGTAGAAAGGAGAGAAGCTGCAGAGGGATTCTGTTTTGTTTGCTCTGCCTCCCCCATTTCAGATGGATTAAATTAATATTAAAAATTAAAATGCAAAATCACTCTCAGATAAACCAAGTGAGAATGGCTTCAGCTGAACTGGGTAATATCTGGGTCCCAGGGGACCCAATTCTTCTTCTTCTGTTTTTGGCTATGATATAAAGGGTCTCTCTGAATCATCTGGAGTGGCCTGCAGCAATAATAATCTATTCCTTAGAGCAGCACCGCTCATTGACAGAATGCAGGACAAGAGAGGCAGAAGCCACTGGAGAGGTTTATGTCAGTGTGAAATGAAGCACTTTGGCTTCCGTGAATGAAAACAAGACTATGGCAGCATTAGCTACAAATTAAGGATGAAAATAGGCTTTGCTGTAAGAGGTGTTTCCCAAGAAATAGCCATCTCAATTTTTGGTCAGTGCTCGGAGGAAGCAAAAAAAGGTATAGAACTCAAGCTGAAGTCGAACAAATTGTGGAATGTGTTTCCAAAATTAGGTTGTGAATACTTTAGAAAAAATATTGTAAAATTTTGTTCATTTTAACTGTGAAAATATCATTAGAGATTCAGGTGGGAGGTGTTATATTGATAGGCAGTAGTGTTACAAGGGAAAATAAATCCGTTGGCCTTTCAAGCAGTAATGGGCATTGAATACATAATTTCCACTCCATGACACAGAAAACCCTGTTCCATATATGAATAGGGAGGAAAATAAGGGCTCGTGTAGTAGTCTATATTAGGGACTCCCCTGCGTGAGTGGAGGAGTGGAAATTCCTCTCCCTCCCTTGCCGGCCTCGGTGGTTGTTAGTCACCCTGCCTTTCGCAAACTCTCCTGTGCCCGTGCGGAGACGCAGCTGGTCCGATGGAAGGAAAGAAGGCGCAGCAGTTGCCTCTAGCAGCGGGAGGCAGAGGGCACAGCAGAAGATACTCTCATTGGTATTGGTCTTCTGAGACAACTGCTGCAGCTCTTAGCTTCTGTTTTTCCCCCCCTCCGTCTTAACTTTCAAGTCTGTGCTTTCCTTCTAATTATAAAATAATAAAGGGACCTCACAATGGTTCTGTGCAATCATCTCAAGGTTTTAGTCCCAATTCTCAACGCGCAATATTTTTATTTCAGCTTAATTTCCTTCTCTCCAGTGATATTACTCCCCAGTTACGTTGAAACGCGGCTTTCTGAACTATCTTTATGGATAACGTATAGATGCAAATTCAGCTAAACATATATTAAGCAATTTATTGCAAGCGCTGCAGTATATACAAGGAGGAAGATGGAACCCAACGTGGAAAAAAATCATTGTAGCATAATTCTGTTTCTACCTTTGCCTGTAGTGAGTGAAAGATGGCATAATGCATAACTGCGAAGACAAGGTACGGTATAATACATTTATCCTCATACCATTCAAGTGAAACAACCATGAGAAAGATAAGGGTCCTAACCTCACAAGGTATATAAATGATAAATGTGCTATAATATTTCCTATTGCTCCGTATACTTTTTCTCCTCTGATAATGCTGTATAGAGTGGCTGTTATCTCAAGATCTTTACCACAATATTATAGAATACATTTTACTGTTATATAAGTTGCTGTGCTACCTTTATAAATAAATATGTTCAGCGTATCAGTATGTTAAACGGAAATGCTAACATTCTCTTAGCACACCTACAAAATGAATAGCATCTTTACAAAGCTATTTGATATGCTGAAGCCTAATGATATTTCTTGTTCAGAGGCTGTAGCCGTTCAACTTGAAAACAAATAATTAAAATAAATTATACCCTTAGTGTCTACAGACTAAGGAGGCGAACAAAAATAGCTGTGCAGGAGGGAGGTTAACACAGGGGTGTCTGTTGACAGCGTTAGGAAGACCTCAAAGGGATTCATAGGTTTGCCTGCCTGCAGTGATGTGCGTGAGGAATCCCATGTCAGACTGTTAAGTTTAGCAAACAGGATTTCCAGTAATAGATTTTCAGAAAAATGCGGTTACCCAGTGGTATTGTGCACTTCCCAATTACTCGAACACTCAGAAAGGCTTTGGCCTTTTCCTTCTCTGCTCACGTATGCGTGTGTGTATATGAATATAATTGTTGGGTTTGCTTGTTTTCTGTGTTTTTCTGCTTATGTGGTATCGCACTCGGTGTACTGAGAGGGATTTTGAGATGCAACCTTTAACACAGCTGCACAGGTGCCTGCGAGGATGCACACCACTTTTCTGGTGGTGATGAGTTACACTTACAGCTGTTGTCGTTTCACCTCACAGCTCCTTTCGGTTTTCCTCCTCTGTTGTTTGGGGGTTTTTTGTTTTTTTTTTGTTTTTTTTTTTTTTTTGATGCTCAGTGGAGAGTTCCCATGTTCTGGAAACTTTAGGTCTCGAGTATTATTAATGCTGAAGGCTCCAAGTTGCAGGCCCCTCTGCCGTGCTGAATAGCTAATGACCATGAAGTTTCTACTGTGAGGAAATCATCATTAACAACCCAAAACTCTCAGCTTGGGGCAGGGCATCCTCTTTAGTCTTTTCTGTGTGTTCCAATATCTGTTTATTGGTGCTCATCATTTCAGAGGAAGGAGCCAACTGAGGTGATGTATGAGTAGAAACAAGGAGAGAATTTTAATAAGGAAAGCAGCATGGGCCAAGTTGCCTTCTCTGTGCTTTAATATGCCTTGTGGTCTGGTTGTCTCCAAGCACATCAGACTATAAATAGCTCTTCTTTTCCACCAATCTGCTACTTTAGCAGAAGAGAAAAAAGGTATTAGGTAGGTCTACATTGTCTTGCTGGGCAACCACAACCCACGTCAGCCCCCTCGGTGCATGAGTTGCTGAGACAGGTCTTCAGGGCCCAACCAGATCACAACTGTCCTGTCCACCCAGCTCCCGGGTTCGTGTTCGTAGGCACGACACCTGCCCCAAGTGGCGTATGTCCCCCTCCAGAAGGCGTGACCCGTTTGCAGCTGTGTGCATACCCTAAACCAAGCAGTCTTTGACAGCTGATGTGTAAATGGACTTACGCGATTTATCACCGACTGAAAGGGGCAAAACTGGAGGGACCAGGGCAAACAGGTTTGCAGGGGTCTGCAAAGGGGGTCACGTTCCCCCACCCCAGAGGACATCAGTAGCTGCGCCAGAGCAAGCAGCCGAGCCTGTTCCCTGGATGCCTGAACAAAAGATGTCGTCCCACAAAACGACTTGAACCCGGCCTGATTTGAGATCTGAAAGTTAATTTGCTTTTGGCCTATCGTCTTGAGATGATTTAGGCTTCTCTGAATAAGGTTGGTAACAAGATAGCTGTTTTTCTGCCCTGTTCTTCTTTTGTCCCAGCTGCTTTCTCAGGAGATCCTAGTCCATAAACAGAAAGTAGAATAATAAAAAGCCAGAGGGAAATGAAGGAAAGTTTTCACAGGGAAAAAAAAAAAAAAAAAAAATTAGATTCAAAAGATGAGAAGAGTTCTGGCTGACTTTTTATTCTTTTAAAAATCACTTGCTTCCCCTAAACTAATGGCTGGAAATGAAATTTTTTTTTTTTTTTTTTTTTTTTTTTTTTTTTTTTTTTTTTTTTTTCATTTTGAAAGGAGGTGGTATTTTAGATTTAGTTCTCCTTAGGGAGAACTATTGTTAGCTTGAACCTTTATCGGACTTTTTTTTTTTTTAAAGAAAGTTTCATAATTTTAGGCATATCAATGAACAGTGTCATAGTTAGGAGCTGTATCTATCTGCTTCCTTGGATTTGAAAGAGCAAGAATGTTTCAGTGATTCAGTTACAAGACTATAAGTCAGAAAGTTTGGGGACAGATTTAAGACTTGTCTGAACTCATCTCAGCTATTTATGGCTTCAGAGTAAGTAACCTAATTTACATCAACTCAGGACCTGGGCTTTACAACCTCTTTCCATCTATTTCTGACTCTGGGAAAAAAAAAATACTACTTATATAAGAAGTCTAGCAAATGACTTAGCCCCTGTACCTCAGTTTTCTCCTTCATAAAACAGGATGATAATATAATTATATACATTATTTGGCTAGTGATACCAAATAATGAGATTCGAGATTTTCAGAATGAAATGTCTGTGGAAATAAGAAACCATATGGGAATAATATCTGGGAATGTCTTGCAAAGAAACGGCAAGCCGAAGCAGTTTGATTTTAGAAGCCAAGCTTGTTTTGTCCATGTTTTCATTCAGTTTAGGTCATGGCTCTTTGGGGATGGACCGCTTCCCCTCCTCACTCTGGTTGCTGTACAGCTCTGGACACACTGATAATAAACTAAACCAAAAATACTGAGTTACCAATGACAAGAGAATGTGCCCAAAGCACAGTTACTGCATTCATTGCCTTTGCCATTTCTTGGTCTATACATGTCTTTGTAGAAATCAAAGGTTATTTCAGTCTTGAAAATGGTGTTGCTGTTATTTCATTGTGCTGAGCTTTTCATGCAGCGCAGTAGCTAAAAGAGGTGAGCGCGCTGTCCATTTTGGAAAGAAAAAGCTGAGACCATCCATTTAATGTCACTTAGGACCTATTACAGCAGAATAATTCAGTCATTTAGAATTTTAGATCAAAGTATAAATAGTCTAAGGCTGCACTGCATCCCAGAGGTGAGAAGATGGAGACTATTTGCAGTCATAATACCAGATGTTTAGCCATTGCTATAAATTCAACAAAATCCAAAAATAAAAAGCGAGCTGTTAATTGGGGATATTTGGAGTCATGTCACAGGTAAAAGATGATCTAAAATGCCGCTTCATGGTACAATGCAATAGTGAAATTAGCACACGTCTATTATCACTGCTTGCAACTCTGCAGGAAACTAATGGAAATAGCTTAATCTTTTCAAGCTCCTCTAAAAGGAGAAATACAGGATTTTACCTGTGTTACTGAGTTTTCCCTCCTCTCTTGTTGCTTGCCAAATTCTTACTGCACAGCAGTTTATTATTATTTAATGCCCTGACTGTAGATTGAGTAAATAACTGTAGAGCTCAGGGACCAGGTCACTCATTTTTAGAGGCAGCTCTAGGGATCCACCATGGAAAGGGTTAGAAAGGGAAAGGGTGCAGTCCCAAAAGTCCCCCTCTTGAACTAGTTTCAGGGCGTTCTCTTTCCAAAGCGGTAAAAGCAAAGGCATTAATTATACATTTCCATTATGACAGAGCCAACATCAGCAGTGACTGAAACATAATTTGTTTAGGTGGCAGTGCAGGCTGTTCTCTGATCAAGTTTGGTTTCCCACAGGGAGGCATCAGTCTTAAATTACACAGCAAACAGGCAAGAGAAAGGAAGCAAACAATAAAACACTTCCCAGAGGAAGAAAAGAGGAAAAATTGTCTCTCAACGTCCTATTACATAAATAAATCTACATTTTTGTCACTTAACGAAAAATCAGCAATGGGGTTCAGCTTTAATTAAAGGAAGTATGTTATTGGTGGGGCTTCATAGGATTGTATTTTTGATTTCTGGTGATAAGCTGCTTTTAATGCAAAGGAAGGACAGGATGCTAGAAAGAAAAATACTTGGGAAGTGCTGACAAGAGAGAACCATGGGATATCTTACTTGTCCTGCTATAATCCATAAAGATAGAGTAATTTGGATTTTCTTTGGGAAGGCATGGACAAAACAAGGGCTGGTCTGTATCAGCATGTTTAATCGTACAGGAGCCCTGATACCTATATACTTACCTACAATTACAGTTGGACTGCATTTTTCTGAGTAAATACGTGTATGTTTTAAACTAAAATTCAGTTTGATGCTATTAAGCATGGGCCTAATTTTACTTTATCTTCAATTTCAGTGGGTCCGTTATTTTGCATAAATCTATGAATGTTATTTTAGTACGTTACTGAATCAAAGACCCCAAAGGAATGCTTTTGTTATTTGCTTTTAATTTTTGGCTGCTATAAAGAACTGTTGGTTGTGATTTTCTATTGTAATTTGACTTTTAATATTATATCCCCTGACTGCTTCAGCCTCTCTGTATTTGGCATGCATAAAGCAAAAGCAAATATAAGCTGATTTCTTATTATCTCCAACACTTTCAGGAGAAGCAATAAGAACTAGTATGAGCTGTGTGCCATTTAATGGGAGTATCTTCCTGCTCAACACACCATTCCCCCTCCAGTGGAGTTTGCTGGCAATTCCAGACGGATAAATAGACAAACCCCCAAATGCACATCGTTTCCCCCATGCGCAACAAATGCTTCTTTGGAACTGCTATTGTGCAAAATTAGATTTGAAACACAAGCCAAAAACCTACATGTCATGAAAACCATTATGGACAATGTTCTGTGAGCTTAGCAAGTTTGATTTACTTGAAGGAGTTAGTATTTCCTATATTTTAAAAAAAAAAAGATGCTTCTGATCACTCAAACTTTCCAAAGTGATTAGATACTAAAAAGAGTTACTGACAAATATAACTTTGAAAGGGAATGAAAGCAGCGTTGTTTCCTTATTGCAGGCTTAAACTAGTGTGGTTTATTTTATAATTTAAATGTTTAACCATGCTTTAATTGTAAAATTAAATATATTGTACTAGTTATTTGGAACCTTAAAATACAGTGGTCTAAGAGCATATATCTCGATACATCTGTCATTCACAAGGGGCCAAGGTGCCTTGTTGATTCCCCAAAAGAAATGAATGAAACACAGATAAAATGTTGTATAAAGAAAATTCTAAGGAAGTGAATACCCTAGACCTGGGAACAAACGATCTCAATCTTTTACGTGCTCCCAGTTTCATTGCTCATAACTGAAATAAGGAGTGAAGGATGAATATGAAGACTGGCTGACCTGGTGGTCCCAGAATTACATCCCACCAAGTCAGAATTTTGTGCTCATTACTGAAGTGGCAAAGGCTGCAAATCCCACAGATATATTATTAGAGTATATAATGTGGGGGAGGGTGTCCAGGTTACACTAGACATGCCCCCCCCTCCCTTCTGGCAATTCAAGAGGTAGAAACTCTAAAAGAGTTTGACCGCTTAGAGTATCGTCTGTCTGCCCTATACTACACGGATGCTTACCTCTGAAGCATTCCATTAAATTAGGAGTGGATTTGCCTATCTGTGTGGAAACTGGCTTTCGAAGGGCCTGTCCACAGCCCCCAGTGCCAGGGAGCTCTGTGCAAGCCGGGCACGTGCAGCCAGAAATCCTTCCAGGCTGCGGGGCAGAGCGCGATGACCCAACGGTCTTGCTCTGATCGTCCCTTGGGTTGCTTGCGGGGGGAAGGCTGCGGTGCTGGGGGAGGCACGGAACTGCTCAAACCAGGAAAGTGGGCGGGAACATGAGTGCAAAAGCACAATGGTAGTGATAGATGCCAGCCTCCTGGAGCAGCTACAAAGCGAATTCCTGTGTCATTTGGATAATATTCTTTTTGGTTAGTTTATTTTAAAAAAACTAGTAAAAATCCCTCTTATCTCGCTTTTCTGTATGCATAATTCTTCATAGGTCTTGTTACATTTTGATAGTTTAGAGCCAAACCAAAAAGAACCAGGCAACTTCAAGAAGAATGTTTAGGTTTTTGATGCTGGAAACTGTGAAATTAATTGGGGTTTGAAATGTTCTCTGTATTTTCAGATTTTGTTTGTGAGAAGTGAATATTCCTGGAGAGAGTTTTGCATCTTTTGCTTTTACTTTCCCTCAAAACCCAGTTATTTAATGGTAATAGATTATGTGACATTTTACATTCTGTTTGAAAAGCCATCTTTTATTTAACAGTGTTCTGATGATGTTAAGATCTTACCTAAAGTCATTGTCATTTATCCACACTGTTAAAATATCATGCAGGCTTCATGAACAAGGACACTAAGATCTTTGAAAGTTGAAAAATGCATTTTCTGCAATAGCAGCTATAATATAGTTGTACTTGGCTAGCATTTTTCCTCTGATGCCTTGTGTTTATGCAGCTTTTATGACCTTAAGGAAAGATCTCAAGCTGACCCATAGGGTGGACTGTTCAATGGGTGAGGAATTGGATGGTCGTGTCCAGAAGGTGGTGGTCAATGGCTCAATGTCCAGATGGAGATCAGTGACGAGTAGTGTCCCTCAGGGTTCCATATCGGGACCAGTACTCTTTAACATCTTTATCAGTGACATGGATGCCGAGATTAAGTGCACTCTCAGCATGTTTGCAGATGACACCAAGCTGAGTGGTGCGGTGGACACGCCTGAGGGACGGGATGTCATCCAGAGGGACCTGGACGGGCTCGAGAGGTGAGCCTGGGTGAACCTTATGAAGTTTAACAAGGCCAAGTGCAAGGTCCTGCACCTGGGCTGGAGCAACCCTTAGTATCAATAGAGGCTGGGGGATGAAGGTACTGAGAGCAGCCCTGCCGAGAGGGACTTGGGGGCACTGGTGGATGAGAAGTTGGATGTTGCCCAGCAATGTGCGCTGGCAGCCCAGAAGGCCAACTGTATCCTGGGCTGCATCCAAAGTAGTGTGACCAGCATGTCGAGGGAGGTGACTCTGCCCCTCTGCTCCACTCTGGTGAGACCCCCCTGCAGTGCTGCCTCCTGCTCTGGGGCCTCAGCACAGGAGAGACACGGAGCTGCTGGAGCGGGGCCAGGGGAGGCCACAAAAGGGATCTGAGGGCTGGAGCAGCTCTGCTGTGGGACAGGCTGGGAGAGCTGGGGCTGTTCAGCCTGGAGAAGAGAAGGCTGCGGGGAGACCTGACTGTGGCCTTCCAGTTTCTTATAGGGGGTCTGTGAGAAAGATGGGAAAAACTTAGCAGGGCCTGTAGTGCCAGGACAAGATGGAACAGTTTTAAACTGAAAGAGGGTAGATATAGACTAGATATAAGGCAGAAATTCTTTACAATGCAGGTGGTGAAGCACTGACACAGGTTGATCAGAGAAGCGCTAGAAGCCCCATCCCTGGATACATTCAAGGCCAGGTTGGATGGGACTCCGGGCACCTGATCTAGCTGAAGATGTCCCTGCTCATGGCAGGGGGGTTGGACTAGATGTCCTTTAGAGGTCCCTTCCAGGCTGGGTTATTCTATGATTCTATTCTATGATTCTGTGATAGTTGTAAGATTATTTTCCTCCTCATAAATATGGCACGTAAGACTGACTGCCCTGATGTACTGAAATCACTGAAAGCATCTTCAGTTTCTTCATGTTATAGATCAAAGCTGGGCAGCAGGAAGAGCTTTCCCCCTGTGTAAATGTCTCAGTTTTCATCTGTAGACATCAAGACTTCCTGGAAGATGCCAGACTGGAAAGGTTTGGATGCGAAAAGCACCATTTGGTTATTATCCAGACGTAGTGAGCCATTATCTAAATTGTTCTTTTTTGGGGGTACAATAAATGCTGGAGTCTTAGTAATTTCCTTTCCAAGCCCATTGAAGTGGACTAAGTTTTGGACTAAATACTGTTGTGAGCAGATTGGAGACCCAGATAAAAGGAATTAAGAGGAGGGGTTGCTCTGGCTGTTCATCTCTGTAATGTGTGTATTGGAAATTTGGAAGTCTGCTGCTCCAGATTGGCTGCTTGTTTCCCAGGCACAGTCATTCTTAAGTCCCCTTTTAACTTGCACTCCTCAGCAGGGTTGCTTCTGCTTGCTAATTGCCAGCAGTGAAAAAGCTACAGAGGCAAATTGATGAGGAAGAAAAGGTTTCCAAACCAAAGTGGCTAAAAGAATTCCAGCCATTGGGGGGCGGGTGGGGTGGCAAAAAGAAAGGAAAAAAAACTTTTGGCATTTTCTTTTCGTTCTTTTCGTTTGGTTGTGTTTGTGGTTTTTGGTTGTGTTTCTTGGGTGGTTTTGTATTTTTTTTTTATTGTTACAATAAGGAAAAGACTTTTTTCCTACTAATTCTATTGACAATGATTTAATACCTTGGAGAGTATTTCTGCAGAGTCTCATAGTCTCAGCTCCATAAATAGGCAAGAGATCAATAGTTGAAAATAAACATGGTAACTACAACTTCTAGATTCATGTTAAAGATTATGTATTTGCTATTTTTTTCAGCTCTGAATCGCACTATAGCTTGAGCAAAATGGCATACTGTCCTCATTGGTGTGGATCAGGAAGGACACATGTTTTATAGCGTCAAGTAAGTGCATTTCTTTTTTCCCTCTTGATCATGCTAGATAGCAAATATCTGTAGTATAGAGTGAGAGATCTTAAAAGGTAATTGTACGTAGGAAATCACCTGCTGGGAGAATTTCTCATGGTTTCTGCAGTTTCTGTTCTTGGTCCCATACGAGCCGGTGTCTGTGTCTGTTAACTGTAGTCATGCTCCAAATTGGTATCATTCTAAATGAAAGCAGCATTTGGTGCACTGGGCTGGCACGCTTACTCTGGGCCAGAACATTAAACCAAAGAACTAACGTTTACAGAGAACTGTAGTTTTGCGGAGGTAAACTGATGAGACAGGTAGTTTTTACAGAATTGTTAAGGTCATCAAATTTTCCGCATTTCCGATGTGTTGTTATATGTATATGGATCGGATCAATATTTCTCTTGAAACAAGACTATAACCCACACATACTGAGGATACTTGTAGCATCACAGGTTTAAAGCGGGCTCTTTATTTAAAATTGTAAGATGGGATTCCTGGATGAAAATTCAAGAGAATATGGAGTAAAAGTAGGCATTTACTATTCTGTATGTAACATTTATGAGAGCATTGTCAATTGTTGAGTCAAGTTTCATTGTATTTATAAAATGGGCTCAAGAAAGTACTGCAGGAGTCAGGAAAGTAAAGAAATACTAGGAAGCACACTCTTCTAGTACCTACTCAAGAAGGTAGTTTTGGGTGACTTTTTAATTAGCATGCTAACTCACAAGAAATTCTAGGGATGGAAAGCTGAATCTAGTTTCAGATGAATAATAAGATATGTTTGTAACATAGGATGTAAATAATTACTGAAACAACTATATCTAGGGCTATTTCAGTTGAGGTCTTCAAATGAACATTTAGGGACACATCTTAGCTAACCAGAAATGCTAGATTCCTTGCCAGGCTCACAGGAAGGTGGTTTCTAACATTCAGAGCTTTCTGTGCTTTTCTCAGAAGATTTGAGACACTTTTTCCATATATTGTCCCTATCATAATGTCAGATATTTTTCTGTGACTGTGTAACACGGGGTGATCGCTTTCTTTTCTGCAAGATGAAAAAGCTGAGTTGCTTTAACTCTTGCACTAGAATGCCAATGAGGTCCGGGTTATTTTTTTTCTCTTTGCTGGATTCCTTTTGTTTTTCCACACTCGTTTTGAACTGTTTGTATGTTTCAAAAAAAGAGAGAGATGCTAGGTGCCTAATAAAGGTCTTATTAGCACTGTGTGTACATTCTTCAGTGTTAAATTCTCCTTTTTGTTTATCCAAAAGCTTCATTAGACCTTTAGCAATGGCAAGCTTATATATGGATGTGCTTGTAGCTGACACTGAAGTCCTGCTTTCTCAGAAAGGATCTTTGTCATAGCTTGAATGTTTTCTTCACATACATTTTGCACTGAATTTTTCTGTGTTAAAACTTACTTCTTGGCATACAGGCTATCTAGTTGTTCTTTAATGGTTCTTTTAATTGCTTATTATCCTTAAAAACTTTTGTAGAAGTGGCAGAGTGTCTGTTAATTATATTGTAATCTGAGTTACTGATGAAAATACAGAAAAGCATTTGTCAAAATATGGACCTTGTAAGGGTCTGTTGATGGTTCCCTATCAGGAAATTTTGGTTTGGTTTAACTTGAAATCCATTTTATTGCATGATCTGTTCATTCTATTTACAATTTTCTTTAGCTAAGTAGAATGACCTGGAGGCCAGAAAATAACAGAGGTGGCTTTATCAATCAGACCTGCAGTCTTCAAAAAAAAAAATTCCCCAAAACCACCAACAAAACCCCCTCAAGTTTGCTAGGAAAGATTTGAGCTCAGAGAAGTTTGTGAAAAGTCTTTAATTATCTTTATGAAGTTTACTCCTGTTAAGAGTCCTAAATAGAGAGCCCCCTTGAATGGTCCAATTCAAAAGTCGTCAGGACCATCACTTACTGGTTCCCCGTGCCCGTTATTTTATCCCATTCAGTTTGGGTACCAGAAGGGGTGGATATTATTCCCACTCACTGCAGAATCATACTGGAAGGTGAACATCTTGGAAATACTTCAAGCTATAGAATATTTCTGCCTTCACTGAGAGGCTGAAACACTCTCCTCGCCAAGACAGTCCTGTGAAGGGAGGCTTGAAAAGCCTGGTGATCGCGCCTTGTGAGGGAAGCAGCCGTGCTAAGGAACACTTCCTAGAGAATCAGTGCTTCCTGTCGTCTCTCTGTAGTTTAGAAAGCAGAAGAAATTAGGAAGGTACAAATACCTGAGATAAAAGAAGGTTTAAACAGACACTAGGTCCTAGGAGTCACTTGGTGGACTTTTTTTCCAGAGTCCCGCAGAGCCTTTTAGAGCTCACGTCAAATGAAATACCAAGCGTGAGGGCATGGAGCAGCCTTGCTGAGCTGCCTCCCCTCCTTTAGGGGAACACCTGGTCTCTTAAGGAGTTGTGCGGGAAAAGCACTGCCTGCTCTCCCTGCACCCCCTCCATTAGTGCCAGTGGAGGTGAATGGGTGTGCAAGGAAATCCTGCCATAGCTTACTTTTCTCTGAGCCAAGGGGGAAGGTATGGAAGGGGAATGTTACTCACTCCCTAGGCTCTCCTGCTGTGACGGAGACTGCTCATCTGCCAACTCGCTCAAAATGCTGAGAGGAAACTCAGACTATCTCAAATAAGAAAAGGGGATGCCAGTAATTTCTCCAAGATCTCAGTGTGAGAATAACAAATTTAATTTAAAATGCAACATGCCTTCCATCATCCAAATGTACTAGATCATTTTAATGTCAAGTAAGGTTTAATTCTCATTTATATATGTTTCCAAAGTGAAGACAAAGGACGTAGTAGAGGTGAGAAGCATTTTTCAGAAATGAACTAGAAATAACACCCAAGCAAGGGAATTATTTATAGAAAGCAGAATCTGAAGAGAAATGCCAAGAGATGTCAAAACTGATTGAAACATGCAGCCTTGACAGCTCTGAAATTCATAGGCTGCCTGCCTGCCAGAATTTGTGCATGAAGCTTTATAATCTTCAGCCACTGGGTTTGGCGATCAGTATGGTATAAACGGGTGAAGGAAGACAAGGAACTGTGAAACATTTGTTAGCTCTGCTTCCTGCCCCCAGTCTTGGGGGATGTACACTATTAACCACTCTGATACAGCTGAAGTGATAGAACTAATGTGGCTCACTGAAATACCCCTCTCTTCATTTAGTGCAAAAAAGCGGTTTAAAATAGATTTCAAAAAGATTAAATTAGACAAGCGTCCTGTGCGAGGTTGATTCTTGATTATGATGCTGAATAATGATTGCATTCTGATCATTTGAATGCTTCTCGCAACAAACAAAATTATACGGAGAAGAAGCACCAGGTGGGAATGATACACAATGAGCTCTATTCTCTTGTCAGGGTACATGAGTACTATGTCTTTGCACTGAAATCTTTGAAGTTACACTATTATAAAAAATGTATAGTAAAAAGAGAATGCAATACAGTCATTTGTTCATTATAGACATAGATTAATCACTGTTCTGTAACAGTGGTCGCATAACATCAATGTAACTGAGAAATATTATATAAACAAGCCTTGCAACACCACCGAAAATATAAATATTATTATACTGCATTATTACCTCTTTATCTGCCTTATTATTTGCCTTTCACAAAAAGGCAAACTGAACTGTACAATAGTTAACTGACCTATTTAAAGTTGCACAGTATCTTCAGAGGTACAGCTGAAAGTAGATCTCAGATCATCTACCCCTGATGTCTGCATAAAGATCAATAAAATGACTTTCTTTTGTACAAAAAGAAAAATAAATAGGCTTTGCACAATGACATCTTACGTAGATCCCTATAAAGGGTTTGTCAGATGTAAGACTGTAGAGATTCTCTCTTATTCAGGACCCGTTGTAATCCAAATTATCCTAGAGACTTAACACGAAAGCAAGATACATGCCTTGTTGTCCGGTAAAATTTAGAAGAAAACTATCTTAAATAAAAATTAAAATAGCAATTATGATTATTCCACAGTTTTAATTAACAGGTGAAGCTCTTGTAGAGATGCAGTAAAATAAGCACAGAAGTATGTTAGGCAGTATTAATCTGATTTCATTACTATACTTTTCAGACTGGTATTTTCACAGAATATCAGTTCTCTATTCATAGCCATTTCTTAGAGTGAAAAAGTATATTCTTATAATAAAAGCAAATTCAGGAATAATACATTAAAATTGCAAGAGAGATTTTTCTACTGATTTGGTGCAAAGAGAAGATAAATTAAACACTTCAATATTTCAATAATCGTCAGAAATACCTTTCTAGTTTCAGGACGTAGTTATGTAATCAATTTTGTCTTTCGTTAATTATGTTTCATAGCATAACCTTCTCCTGCCAGACTACTCAAGGCTTATGTCAACCAGAATAATAGGTTGCACATGTTATTGATTTAACCATCTCTTCTAGGAAGTGATCTTATGGTTTTATTAGACTGTTTTAACAGTTACTTTTGGACAAGCTAATTCTACAGATCTAAACAAATACAGATCATGTTCTCTCGAGATGTGCAATCGTTATACCTTCCTTTTAACCATCTATGATGATCAATTAAAATTATTGAGCTTTCAAGGAGACGTTCAGATGCATTATGTTGGATGCAT
Organism: Podiceps cristatus; assembly: GCA_000699545.1. Taxonomy (NCBI): domain Eukaryota; kingdom Metazoa; phylum Chordata; class Aves; order Podicipediformes; family Podicipedidae; genus Podiceps; species Podiceps cristatus. Next base: position 11,052 of record KL256698.1, on the reverse strand, counting down.
TAAAGAGAAAGATGCAATGTGCAAGTTAAGAAGAGTGTAACAAGACAGGTTTATGCAGTCATTTTATCTGAGAAGCGATCCCTTTAAGCTTAACGGTAGAGTTTTTGACTACAAATTGTTTTTCTTCCCCATTTCAGTTTCAATAGATGCCCATGAATTAAGGAACTCCAGCAGGTTCTTCAGGGTAGGAACACCACCAGACCTTCCATAAAATAACATGCTTTTAAATTTGATTGAAAGTATCTTAGTTAATCTTTAAAAGTCCTTTCTTTTATATTCCAATCCTAATGCAGTGCTCAATAAATTAGAAATAGTGAGACTTTCCTTTCAGTGTTGACATGTACTTACATTTTCTCTCTTCCCTCTGCTTTTAAACTTTCCTAGCTACTGAATAGGCATTCAGATTTCTGCATTATGGATTTGTGATCCTTACCTCTAGGTTCATCTGCACACATTTACATCCTCTACCATTTCCTACGTGCCCACAATGTTCTTCTGCTATCCATATGTGGTCACTATAATCTAAGGCATATTACTTAGTAAATAAATTTATTTAGTAAAATAAATTTTTCAGAAGGCTGCTAAAGTATGCGAACTGACACTGTCGTTGACATGGAAAGCGTGAAGCCTCAGCCTGCAGTACTGGGCTGTTCAGTAGACTAACCCCCAGGAAAGCTTCATTAGTCCTTCATGCTGTCGTGTGAGTGGTCCGATTTATACCTGTATTTACATGCTAATAGGGGCAAATGCCTGGCTGGTTCTGTTGGGCACCAATGTCCTCACATACAAGAGACCAAGAATTGCTGCAATGGCATCATGCTTTTAAAAACTCTGCTTCCTCGAATGCTGCCCTTTTGGTTCCAGAAGGCTCAGCTCACCTGTTTTTCTTATTTGAAACTTCTGGGGATTTTTGACAGGTGAGGAAAAGGTGAATATTTTTTTTCATTTCCATGTTTCCTATGTTTAATTTTCTTCATTGTCTTTCTTTTCCTTAATAGAGTTGAATAATTAATGGAGTTTCTGCCTCCTAACTTTGTAGTACAAACTGGTGAATCATCATAGATCTTTCAGTGTTACCTTTAGGGAAACAGGGAACTACCTTCAAAAATCTCCTATTATAGGTAAGTAATTTGATTTCTCTTCCCCATAAATCATTCTTTTTTAGAATATAAAATTAAAGAGATTTCTTGACATTTACCTACCCTTACCTAGAAAGAAAACAAAACTGAAAGACATTTCTTTTATGTTTGCTGTACTAAAACTTTACATGTCTTTTCAAAGTTCGATGCATACAAGCTTTACCTTAGTTTAAACTAAAAATAATAAAAATAAGATAAAGAAAATACAAAGCTTTCCTGTGAAGCACTCTGGGACTGAATTTCCTTCTTTGCACTTAGGCTGAGATGCTGATGAACTGTCAAGTAGATGATACCTGTCTCATCTTCTGAACATAAAGCTCTTGACAATTGGAATCTTCTCAGGCGATAGCACGTAGGCTTGGTTTGAACCATACTCTCCATAAAGTTCAGAAAGAGCTGAACTTATTTTGCTTTTGGAACACAACAAGAATTGCATGGAAATGTTTGAATTGCCTTCCAGCTTACTATTGCAGCATTTTGGTGAAGTCAGTTTCACCAATTTTATTGAGAAAACTCAGTTGAGGTAAAAAACCTTTACAACTTTACATTGCACTATTTGTTTGTACTGTATACATACCGCTGTTTCACAGCAGTGTTAATATTATAGGATGGAGGTTGACAGTAGTGAAATCAGCAGAATTTTTCTTGCTTTTCTACCTTGTTAGCTTTGGCAGATTAACTACAAATGTATTGGGAATAGATGCACATAGCTCACAGATTTGCTCAATATGTTTCCATCTTCTAACCCGTTCTGTTGTATTTCTGCATAACATTATTCAAAGCCACTAATGTTATTATGTAGGCACCTAATAGTAAAGATTGTATTCAACCCACTGTGACATGTCCTGTCTCTTATAAGCATCTTAAAGTTCACTGGAGTACCTTATTGTCTGATCCTTGTAGAAAATTTTGTTTCAGGTTTGTTAATTGGTTCAGAAGACTAAAAACCTACGTGTGTGTGTATGTACTCTTTAGTTATCAGATCTACTGTGCACATATATACAGTTACATTTATATTTATTCAATCTCAGTTGCTTTATCAAAACGCACTAGCTTTTCATTATAATCGAATATAGGCAGCCTTTCTGATGTTTCGGCTCCCCTTATTAAAAATGTGTTTTGAAAATACCTTTCCACATGGTAGTGCAAGCTTTGTAAAAAGGTTGATTTTCATAGCTATTTCATTAAAAATAAGTCAAAACTGCTACTGAACTCAGAGCACCAAAATAGGCCCATGTACTTGACAACTGAAAGGATAGCAAAGATCTGTGAAATGTATCAGTGATAGTAATTGCTATTTAAATTATTTTCCTTCTTGCTAGTTAGTGGAGTTGTCTCCTACAACTGTAGAAATGTTATGATAACTAGACAATGTACAAGTAGTACTAAGAATATGTTCTTTTCTTTTTTTCTACTTACTTGATTGGTGTAATACATTTTAAAGAACAGTCAGAACATTTTGTTTATACAATTATGCTTATTTTAATAACATGCACTGCTATTTTAGGCCTGTTCAGTACAAAATCAGACAAGTAAGATAGAGATATTTTTTTTTTTACCTCAATAATAGACAAGTTAAAGCTTGCAGGATCTGTTCATTGCTGTGAAAAAAACTAAGAGGGTAAAAAATTGGAGGGCAAGACTGGTGAAAGCGAAAGTGAGATCGTCAGGTAGAGATGTGCTCTTGGAATATTTTAATTACTGAGTGTGTGCTAATACATAGAGCATCAACAGGGTGTAAAAGTAATATGCTTATTCCTAGTTACTTATTTCTGTTGTGCTGTTTTTTCTATTGAATGGAATTTTTAATTAGCTTTGTAGGTTTTGCACGATATGTAGGGGCCTTTATCCATGCGTTACTTCTTTCAGAATACCTCGGTCACTATTGTATACTTACAGTTTTTATCAGTCTTTTGCCAATGTTCATGGTAGAGTTTCCCAGAACTTCTATGTAAGTACTAATTTCTAAATTTGAGAGTTCCATGCATTCCAAGCACAGCTGGAAAATAAGGAGAACCCCAAATCTGAAATTCTTCAAATCACAGTGCACTTTATCAAGAATTAAATTGATCTTATATACCAATCTTTGGGAATCTTCAGCACAAACTATTTCATTCCGCTTCAGAGATTTACAATGAAACTGTATTTGCGCTACTTTTTGTTAAAAACAGTGTAAGCATAAGTAATATTAAAACTGAATATGTGGTTAGAGTCAAGAACAAACAAGGTCTGCAAGAATTGAGTCTGATATTTAAAACTTATCTTTGGGGTCAGGTAGAGAGGCAAGTTAGTGCCTTCCTGCTTGCTTCTATTCTTTTTAGGTACTTGTTAAGTCAAAGATGAAACAGTTTCATATTTTTAGAGAATGATACTGCAGAAGTTCATTTAAATACAATTGAAAGACATATGGAAAACTGCAAGAACTGACCAGGTCCTAAACACATGCAGTTATCTGGGGTACAGCTACAATTCACTTACTAGAGCTGTATTTTTCACTCACAGCAAGAATGCAGTGTAGTTGTGTGTTTCTACAAATCTTTAAACTACCTTCTCGCTCCTGGTAACAAGAATATTTGGAGTAAAAAAACCTTACAGTATCCAGAAAACTTGCAGTGATCTGAAGACACTTAGTGTGAGGGTTGTCTCTTAAGTTCCTGAATACACTTCATGTGATGGGTATTTGAGTGATAGTCCTTTGAGAAGTCAGCAATTTTGTTTTACAGAGTCTCATTGCATTTTTATGTTACTGTCTGCCCTCCTAGCACACAGTGTTGCTACTGGGTTGGTTCTGAACTTTCTGTATCTTTCAGTTACTGTTAAATCTGGCAAGTTCTTCTTCATTTTGTTCAATAAAACCTTGTAGTCACAGCAATTTACGATTAATCCCATATTTGATGTTTAGCATTTGTAAGTCTTTCAAAACTGGGGGATTTTTACAGAAAAATAACAAATCTTTTTCCCTATTTTTATTTCAACTGAATATATTTTATTTTGCCAATCCAAGGGATGATGACAGCCCAGTTAAAATGGCAGATCCTTAGCTTCATTGTGACAGCGAAGTGAGTAAAACTGTCTTAAATCTTGCCTGAGAGAAGGACCTCTGTGGGCACACAAACCTGATGCAGAAACCTGAAGGAACACGGATGTTGAATTTCTGATAATTTTACTCTGTATCCTAGACTGGTCCTTTAGTACACATCGAAGGGTCACACACTGAATTAGAGGTCGCAATGATCACGTTAAATATGAGATTAGAAAAAACAGACAGTGGTTTACCTTTGCCTGGGTCTCCTGGACTAGGTGAAGTCTCCCTTCGAAATTTAATGATTCTATGATTCTATAGGTGTTCAGAAAAATTATTATAGACATGGCACTTCGGGATATGATCTATATCATATCCTGTGGTGGTGGTGCTGGGTTGATGATCTTAAAAGTCCCTTCCAACCTTAATGAATCTGTGATTCGAAGTTCTCATCCCGCGCAGCTGCGAACGCGGGATTTGCTTGCTCTCTCTTCCAGCACGCCCGGGCGCGCCTCGGGCACTGCAGCTCTCGGGGCCGCATCCCGGCCCAGGTGAGGGGCTTGCCGTCAGCTGGGCACTGCTGCTCGCACGGCGCGACCCGGCTCTGTGGTTACGGCGCGGGAGTAGCGTGGGCCCTGCCAGGTGGGACAGTCAGCATTTCACCTTTATTGCTGTTGTCTGAAAATTTTAGCTCGTTGCAGACCCCACCCTGTGTTCTCCTGACTAGTAATGCTCCTGACTTCTAATGAACCACTGACCAAAAAGTGGGTCCTAATTACCTAGATCCTGTTTTTTCTCTGATAGAGTTTAATGGGTATGAAGTGTTACTATTGATTTCCATGGGAACAGGAAAGGGCTCGTGTGATCCAGTGCATACTGAAAAATCTTATGACAGTTACTGGAAGGCAAAAAGACACACTAACTCTCCTTTAAATTGCAGGATGAAAATTGTGTATTAGAACAATTATGCCTCAGGGTGAATGTGTAAGTATAATGATACTGAATCTTGGCTTCTTTTCAAAATATACAAGTCTATGACAGTTTGGCATTGAAAAGCTGGTGATTCACATGTGTAATAATAGAAGCCGAGCAACAATGTCAAGGTACGACAGAGGGCAAACCTAAATTACTTCCAGTAAGAAAAAAAAAATGTTGGTTTTCAAAAGAATAATTGCTGAGTCTCTTTCTAGGAATGTATTTATATCATTAAAATATCATTTATGTATTAGACTTAATTATAAGTTAGATGGAATAATTTTTTAAAAGGTGCAAGTATATAAAGAAGCCTCCCACTCTGCACATTTACCATGCACAGAAGCAGCTTATAGTGTGGAGAGTAGGAGTTAATGGCCAGTTTTCTTGCTGGAAGAAAATCACCATGGAGTCCCATGGGGACATATTCATCAGTGATCTGAAAAAGAAAATGAACAGTGAAGTGACACAGTTTGCTAAGTTATTCAGGGTAATGAAGGCAAGGGTAATGACAAAAAAGATGCAGAAGGTGCGCTCAGGGGCTGGGTGGTAAAATACCAGATCAAGATTCATGTTGATATCTGTAGCGTGGTAAACGTAGGAAGAAAAATAATTGCAATTTAACATACATAATGGTAGGTAGTGAATTAACTCTTACACCGAGAAACTTGTTACTGAGCATTTAAGAAAGAGTTTTATGAAATTCAGCTTAAATTTCCTCTGTGGTCAAAAACCCCAAATATTTTTAGAAAAAAGAGAATAAAGCAGAGAGCATTGTGAGCCACTATACATGCAGCCGCCATGCGACCTCGGTTTGAACGCTGGCTGCAGATCCACTCTGCCCTCTCAAAACAGCACAGTAACACGTGGTACTCTAGGGATAGCAGAGTAAAACTCTCTAAGACACAAAGAAACGTAGCTAGGATAAGGCTAGGCTGGGACAGACTTCGGGCATGTATTTGGGAAAATTCAGCCACGTAAAATGGGGCAAAGGAGGTGGGAATAACGTATATAAAGGTGCCTGCACACCTGCATGCTTCCAGGGATATATCTAATTGACCAGTCAAAACCACACTAAACTAGCTTGCTTTTCAGTTTACGCGTGTCGCTGTACTTACGAAATGTATGTACCTGCATACCATACTGATGAAATATTATGTTTCTTTTCATGAAAGAAAATAACCTTTTTCTTTGCACAAGCATCACCCTTGGATACACTTGCATAGCTTCTACTGAAGTTACTGGATGTCCTCCAAATTCTAGTGAGACGATGAACAATTGGGCTGAATAGCAGAGGAATTCATATAAATCCGTAAGTCGTGAATAAATAGCTTAGCACCCCTTCGGGCCTCAAATCTTGCATCCTGGTAAGTCAATTGCATGTAATAGTTACATTTACTACCTCTGCTATGGTCCAGTTTATAAATTAAGTATACCACTCTGTCACATCCATTTATTTCCTATTTAATTTCTTTCTTTCTGGCATTTTCAGCCCCCTCTGTTAGTTTATTGTATTTTAATACAGGACAAATTGAAGAAGAAACAAGAGACTCAATTACAAAAATATTTTTTTACTTTATCTCAATTTTTAACCATCTTTTATCTTCCTTTTTTTTCATCAGATTACTAATACTGCCTGTTACATTTTGTGGAAAATGTGTTTTAAAGCAGCACGGAACGTGTGCAAGCCTTGGAGATACATGGGCTTGTTACTGCTCTCAGGCTTACAGGCAGAGCACTCTTTATCTCCAGTCAAAGAAACGATACTTTTAATTGTGAAGGGGCAGGATTTATTTTAAGGCGTGGTTGAAATGGCGCTGATTCAGAAATGCACTGTACGGCTTTGGTTTTCATCACGCTTGGTTTGGGGAATCTCTGAAGTAGCTGTGGTAAAAAACTAGCCTAGAAGGGTATGCTTAGCTTGATTTGGCAGTCATTGCTTTTGAACACCTCCTTTCAGTCCATGTCGGTATTTTGTTTTGCCGTAACGAAAATTTCGTTAGATGTATTATGCTTGAATCTCATTCAGTTAACAGGGTATTATTTTTTCTGCTGTGATATGTTGATTGCACAGGATCATTTCTAATGGGGCACTGTGCCTTGTACTTACTGTGTCCCTTAGGTCACGCGATGGTTTCACTAAAGCGTGGTACCTGTCTGTTGCAAGAGGGATTGTTATCGTTAGTATCGTACTCGCTGAACGGATGGTGATGGTTCGTACAGCAGTGATCTGGCCAGAAATTCTGTTCTGCTTCAGAGGAGCATCAGATCTGGAGGAGTTTGGTGTTCTCTGATCTTTTCCACATGTGAAAAGAGTATTTAAATGCATAATGCCTTCCATGGTCTTATTTCATCAATTTGAGGGGAAAATAACAACAACATTAAATGAATTCCTATGTAGAAAATTGCCTGAAGGCTTAGGCCCCAAATGGTTTGAATTTCAATATAAAATTAGAAATAGCTGTTTCACTTATCACAATTTTTCCCTTCAGCTTTTCAATTCTGCATCTGCATGTTGTAAGGTTCCAACGTACTGATATCCTGAGCATGAAAACAAGCTCTTCCAGATATTTTGAATCCAAATATTTATGAATAAGCTTTTGTAAGTTACCTATTTTACACACCAGCCTTTTCTAGCTTTGTGTTCAAGTCAGCCACAACTGAACAAGTGGGGAAATTTCTGTTTATTCATATTAGATCCATTAATATTGCTTTTATTCAGCTACATGGCCTGCTTAAACATACATTTATTAGCATGAAACCTTACAATGAATAAGTTATTAATTGGCTGAGTGGTAGGGGGAGGGACAGTTTTGCAGATCTGGCTCATAACTTACTCGTTTATGAAACCTAAGAAGTATCAGTGTGTAAAAACTATAGATGCTTGAATCACTATTAATAAACCCAGATAATCCAATATGACTATTTCTTTAAAAAATTAAGTACTTTGAATAAAGCCTGCCACTTACATTCAACCACAGTCACCTTTAATTTGGTGTTGAATTAACGAGTGGATTCTGTAAATTCTTAAATCAGCTTGGGAATGCTAGAAATATATTCCACTTTCAGTGAAAAACTTCTAAACCAGCCACATGAGATGTTCTAGAGAGCCTGGTTTGAGCTGCAGGTCCTCAATGGTTTTTGTTTCTCTTGAATAATTTTTTAAAAGTCCAGTTAAGGAGAAGTTAGTCTACTTCGTTCTGATGAAACCACTGTGTTGTGAACCTTTGCTTTATTGATCAGAATTTGCTGTCCCTTTAGCTCAACACTTACTTCTTCAGCTTCCTTTTTAACTGTTTGTATTTTGAATCCTACTGAGTATGAAATAGCATGTTATGCCAAAAATCGCTTTGAAGCACTCTCCCAATGACATATAATGTCCCATAATTTTTTTAAAGCTTCTGCATATTCGAACCAGCAATTTCCAACTCAATATATTTAGCAATGCAAACTTTATTAAATGTTCCAGTTTAATTCCATGCTAACTATTAGAAGGATCCTGGATTTATTTTCCTTTTAAGTCTTCCTTCAGAAACAGACTTCATGCTCTTCTGCCTTCAAAGATAAGAGCAGGCCAAGTTGTTCAAATCTGGTAGCAAATGTTCGAGACCAAGGACATATGTAAAATACAACACAACAGTCCTTTCTCCTTTAAGCACATGGTCAGCTACAACTACTACAGCTTGGCTGGATTCCAAAGATCATGTTTTACTTAAAATAAACAGCTGCCCTTGCGCTGCAAAACTGACATACAAATAGCAACGTACAACCTCTGCAGCAGAGTGCCAGGACTTGAATTGCGTGAGCATCACCCATGAGGTGAAATGGTACTTCTTTATTTTTGATTCCAGAATGTTTCGTCTCTTTTAAATAAGGTACAGATTAAAACGTGACATTCAAAGCATGAGGGCCAAATAATTTCACCGGATGTAGAATTACTAAGAACTACAGAACATCACCTTCCAGTCTTGCTTGAGAAAACAAGAAGAGTCATTTCAGAACAGCAGAAAAAATATTTGTACGTTCAAAAGGACCCCTGTGCTTCCCAGGCTGATGAAACAGAAATGAAGGTCACTGCTTATGCAAGGTGTGGCCTCTCAGAGACAATACCTGTAGTTTATTATGAGTGAAAAACATTCTGATTTGACCAAGGTCATGCAGAACACCTCATTTTTTTCTGGGAAAAAAAAAAAAAAAAAAAAAAATTTTGTTTATTATGCTACATATTGCACAACTTTAATCTTTTCAACCTTGTGCCAAGCATGTTTCTTAGGCCATATTTTCTACTGTAACACACTTATTTGTAGAAATTTCTGTAAGAAAGAAACGTCCTTGTCTTTCACAGAAAGATTGTATGCACTAAAAAAATGACCCTTGTATGTATTAAAGAAGATTCCCCCCCCTCCCCCCCCCCAAATTAAGTTAAACATTCTACTCCTATTCTTTTACATCATTAATAATAATTGATTGGAGGGGGGGAAATGAAGAACTTTATTTTGTAGGTCTGTAGCTCTCAGATTATGCTTTGTGGAGTCCCGAATGTCTATTGACCTTTTTTGTCAGCAGACTGAGTTTGGGTAAGGTGTATTGGTTCGTGAGCTTGCATAAATTGCACTGCATTGTAGAATGACACAAGAGTGCACTTTTTTAGGAACTCTGAAATAACAGAAGCAAATGTGGACCTTTAACTGGGAAGCACTTAAAACAAAGAAACTATGCAGTCTTCAGTTTACTGAGTCAGCACTATGTGAATTCTAGTTTCTTGTTTCTTATACAAGTCTTTAGCTTACTTAGGAGTTATGCATATAGCTCATGAAACCAGATTATAGTAAGATGTGGTTAGACCTAATTTGTTCATCCCAACACGCAGATTTGCTAAACCTGAGGGCTCAGCAACACAAGAATCAATATCGTATCTGTGGCAAGAAGTTGGTAACTGTAGGAACTGGATGTGAAATGATGTCATTTTCTGGTTGCCACCTGACTTTCCACATGCTGCTCTGAGGTAGGCATGAAGGCTCCCCTCCATGAGCAACTTCAGAGCCTCTCCCGGAAGATTACTGGACATTATTGCCGCTCTTCTCCCCTGCGTGACGGCAGCAGCAGCGCTGTCGCAGAGCTTGTGTGCTGGAAGAGTCCCCATGGGGGTCTCCTGGTTCCCTCCTCTGCTTCAGTCCACCTTCCCGGGTGCCTCAAACTCCTTAATGTTGCCAGGGAGCAAAGGACACTGATGACTCACGGTAATCGTCACCTTGGCATTGTGGATAGAGATCCCATGACTTTGATGATACGACGGGTTTTTTTGGGATCTCATTAAAGACTCTGCAAGCTGGGAGTTCACACAAAATGAGATCCCTAACTTCTTATCTATGGGGGAAATCACCTTATTGAGTTTCTCCTGTACTGGAATGCTTTCCATATCATAACTGAAACTTTGTCATAGATTCCTTTTACAAGACGTTTAACAATAACATAAGCTTCAGCTGAGCCTTTTTATGGAAGATATAAGGTGTTATACATAATCTTCTTAGGAGCTTTGCATGCACTGCCTTATACAGGCAGAATAATAATAAAGTTGCATCGACTTGCTCGCCAAGAAAAAAAAAAAAATGTTACCACAGCAAATTAAATATTCTCCTAAACAAGCATTTAATTAACAAAAAAAAGATACAGGAGTTATTGTTGGTCAATTAGAGATGTAATAATTACTCCTGATTAGCTGAGGAGAACAGGATAAGTAGGCAATTACCATAAAAACCTAAAGTGCAAGTAAAATCAACAAAAACATATATTAAAATAAGTGGTAACTAAAGTACACTATCAAGTCTTCCGTTCATCTTTTCAAGTATATGTTAAATTGAAAAAAAAAAAATTGTACTATAGAGCTGTTATTATAATACATATAACATATATATTTTA